>SCLH01000121.1:159193-173232 GCA_004367855.1 Oikopleura vanhoeffeni
CGACGGTTATTTTGCGCCTAATATTGGAATGATTGAGAAAATTTTTTGGTCAAATTTGAAAATTTTGGTCAAATTTGAAAATTTTAGAACTCGATTTCAAAACATTTCAAAATTTTTTCTACGATTAGAAAACACTAGAAAATAATTCGAGTGGTCAACTTGAATTTTTCAAACAAATTATTATTTGTCTTGATCATGTCACAATGCTTCATAAATTAGTAAGTGTAATAAGGAAGTATTAATTAGTAAAATTAACAAGTTAATTAATGTTAATTTAAGAATGTGCGGGTTCAGGATCCAATCCTAACACTCCTGGGGCCACTCCTAACCACTCGTGGGCCACTCCTCAACCCGCACATCCCTAGATTACCATCACATGTAATGTGTTAAAGGGATATGTAAATCATAAATTTTGCAAAAAATGCTTTTTTGATCGAACATCCCGATAACTTTGTGCTTGATTTCAAAATCTCCTTTTTCGGTATTTGAATTTTCGGTCAGACTTATTTCTCCCAAAACTTGAAGTTAACCTTTTGATATTCAAGATTCAGTCTCAAGCTTGTTTTATCAATTATCGTTTTCCACCAATTATGCTACAAAAAAGTGAAAATCACCTCTGAGAATGCTAAATTTAGCTTTTTTTTATAGATGCCTACGTTTTGTTTTAGCCCTCTTGTAAAACTCTAATTTATACTGGTATTTGTTGCAGCAAAAACATAGTTTTAATAGGTGCTTAGTGGGCACTGGCAGTGCCGCACTGCCCACATATATTTACTAAACGCTCTTTGGAAAATCATTTGAGGATGTAGATGACGATAATTAGGTTTTTTTCAACATTTTCAAGTGAAGTTTCTGAGAAACCTGGCTTCCGAAATTATTCAATTGTTTTTTTAATATCCCCTATTCACACTTTTGTAAATATCCCGGGCCCTCCTAGCTTAAAAACACACTACGTTTCCTCAATCAGGGCCGGATATTTACAAAAGTGTGAAAAGGGATATATAGAATCAAATCTTTAATGATGGTGCCAGTACTACTCAGAGCATCAAAAAAATTCAACCTACGCCTCAGAAAATGACTTTTAAGCGTCTCCAAAAGCACCAAAGCCTACCTCCTCATTCATTCTCCATCATGTTTCTTGTAACTTCCAATTCAATTCCATATATACTTACGCATCCCATAACGAATCGTTTTTTCAAAATTTTGAAACTAGTGTCAAAACAGCTTATTTAGGTGCCTTACTAAAAAGCATTTCCTCCTTAACTCGTAAGACTCGATTTTAGCCAACTATTTGCCGCACACCATTTAATCGCATTCTACGACGCTTAATCATTAATGACCAAGATCAGTTATTAAAGGTTATCGATAAACTTTGAAACAAAATACGTTTTTTGCGTTTTTTTTTGAAAATTTTACTGTACTTACAGTACTTAATTTTTTGCAAAAATTTTTTAAATCACAAAATTTAAAAGCCTTTCATCGGATCAGAAACCCCAAATCAAGACTTTTTTCCCATTACACTATAGCCCCAAAATGATCACGTGACCGTATATTGAAGGAATTAAGGTTGGTAAAAGTAGTACTGTTTTTTTTCCAAAAATTGCTTAAATCAATTTTTGAAAAGAAGTGGAAGTGTTCCTTAGAAGTTATTTAAGACTTTTTTACATTACACCAATCCGAAATGATCACTGTGACCCTTCAAATTAAAGAAATGAGATTTTTGGGCCCAAGTACCCCAAATTTAAGTACTTCAAAGTTACGTCCGAAAAGTTTTGAGCGACTAATACACACCTAATTTAATGAGTTTTGAACAATAATAATTTCCAACCACGTCACTGATCTTATTTTTCAAGAAGTAAGGATTATTTATGACATATTTAAACTTTTATTTTTGGAATTTATTTCGTCACGTGATTTTATTCAGACTTTCCTGTGAATGAGAAAAAGTTCTTAAAACGTTTGAAGTTGACCCCTGCGAATTTTTTTTGACGTAATTTGAGTTCTTTTTTCAAATTACTGTACATTGGTACCATATATTTTTTTTCAAAGTACTCAAATCATGCGAAAAGACCCCTCAAAGAATCGTAACGAAGTTTCTAAGACTCTAAATGCCATTACAGTGATCGCCTCCAGTTAAATAGAGCCAGATCTCCAGAAGTCATAGCCTTTCGAAAATGCTGCTGATAACATTAAGAATGCGTAGGCGAGAGAGAAGGTGAGAAAAAATTGAATATAATTACCGATTTAGGTTTTTTTTTTAATTTCAAGATTTCTGTTGTTATTATTTGTGAAAAATTGGCCTCCGCGATTGACTAGACCATTTTCTAGAAATCAAACTTCCGATAAATTAATTCACATTGAATCTAGGAAGGGTTCGCCTACGTGCGTAGGCGTCAGTATTGTGTCTGCATTCTGTCCACATTTAATAATATTGAAAATTAATTTTTAGAGTCTTTTCACTAGAGAATTTGCAAGAACATTATAATTATTTTTAGGACACATCTGCTAGAGGAATCATTTGAAGGTTTTATAAAAGGGTATTGCCAAATATAAATTAAGGTTTTTTAATTATCATCTCATATTGCACTTTTATAGTCGAGTCATATTGAATTTCGCAACTGTGTTTTTCTTATCTTCCTTAAATGCCTTTTAAATGCGTTTAAAATTTTATTTTGTTATTTCAATTGTATAGCAATGGCCTGAATATTATTTTTAAGCTATTGAAAAATGAATGTGATAATGAAACTTTGCTTAATATGGCCGATTTAAAAGTGAGCAACTAGTTGGCTAAAATCGGAGTCTGGGTACAGATTCATTGTCTTAAAGATCTACGAGTAAAAACATATGATAAATTTTCAATGCATGCATTAAATTAACCGCAAAGCCTGGCTTATGGTCATTACGACTCGTAATTTACGAGGCCCCTTTTTAAATTTGTAACACCATGGTCTCAGAAAAGACCTTTCAGAAAAGACTTGTCAATTTCTGTTTTTTGTTGAAATTTGAACTATGTTGAGTCAACATTGTTGACAATAGAAAAATCTAATTTTTATTTAAAAATTTGATAATTTTTTTTTCTGATTGAGCTTGAAGGGTTAAAATCAGTCCAAAACATCCTGAAAGTTATTAATCATCTGGACAAAATTGCTTAATTTGCCGATTGTATTTGAACAAATCCGAAATTCAGAAAAAAATCCTATAGCTATGAAAGTCAGCGATTGTTATTTTTGATCAAAAATTTTTGGAATTATTTTGAAATGTTTCGAAATTTTTCACATTGTATTGTATTCATAGTGAAAATCGACAATATCATTTTATGATACTTATTAATTTCAAATTAGTTTCGGGTATCGACCAATTGGATGGTCGCGCAAAGTATTATACTAGTAATCATTTTGAAACTAAACCAGACTTTTTTACAAAACGGTTTAGTATTTTTCAAATAAAACTTGATACAGGAGACGGCCGATATCGTGGCACAATATTGCAGAATTTGCCGAATCGCTAAAAAAACTTACGAAATTTCACGATTTTTAGCTAAAATACTTCCAGTGGCAATATGGCCAAAAATGTCCAATATCGCCGAATTTTTTTGAGATTTATATTACAAATTATTTTGTCGGCGTCATGAATGACGTCATTCTCCTGATTGAATTTCCCAAATTTGATTGCGTATGGTGGAATATTAAATTCTACGCATTTTGGTTATTCACTTCATTCGAACCTATTGTGAAACTCCTTATAAAATGAAAAAAAATGTTTGACATATGACGTCATTTCGAACGCCTACGCGTTTTTAATTTTTTGAACAAAAAAGTTATTTATGTCCCCATATCGCCGAATGTGCCAATATCCCGATATTTTTTGGCAAAAAACTTTCCGCGATATTGGGCTCCCCTATGTTAAATTTTACGAAAAACACTTTTTCCCTTTTTTTAGAGAATTTTTATGGAAAAAAAATTTGATACTTAAAAAATTGTTTATCGTTAGACCCATAAATTCTTGGAGTACAGACTGTACAGTGTTCAAAACTTTCATCATACAGAATTTATGGCTCAAACAAATTTTCCGAAGTCTTGAAGTTATCTTTCCATGAAAAATGCCCAAAAAGGGGAAAATAAATAAAGTTGGGTGTTTCCGCAGTCTTTTTTTCAGAAAAAATATGACATTCAATTGATTTTTATACAGTCTGTAATACAGACTCTGTATGCACGATTTTCTTTCTGATTTCCAGTTTGTCGAAAATCGTCCGTAAACTTGTGTATTTATTGAAATGAGTCATACAGGGGAGGCCCAGTTTTTTCGACCTAATTCGCTTTCGAAATTCAGTCAAAGTTCCTTCGAGTTTAACATGTACTTTTTATCGGTTTAGCCAATCAACGATATCTCCGTTTTTACATTATTAAACTATCCGTTTTAACTTTAAAATGTGTATTTTCAGACGAAAAAAACTCCACGGAACCATTTATGACGAATAGTAAAACTCAAATTACCGCCTACACATTGCTACACCAATCACATTGCTCCTCGACAACGACACAGCGATCGACGGGAATTTTAAGAGATTTAGATTTGTTAGTTTTAGAGAAATAAATATGGGTATTCCGTCTCTTTATACAGTAGGTAAGGTCGAAAATTCACATAAAAATTTAATTGATGATTCGTAAAAAAATCTGGATGTTGATACTATCAACTTGATTATTTTGTACACTGTATTACAAAATAAATTCATTTTATGATAAAATTTTTATCAATCCAAATTATTTATTAAAAATTTTTGGTGGATAATATCCACTGGATATTGAGCGAAATTTTCCAACTGTAAAATAACGGCAAAACATTTCTTGGTAAACATTTTTTTAATTATATTTAAATTGTCTAAGCTTGACAATTTCAAAAAAAATCATTTTTGAGCAGTAGCTCAGCTACTGTAGCTGACTATTTTTTTAAAAACATTTTTGTACTGAACGTAATATTTCTTCAAGGGCTACAATTTAAATATAATCAAATTAATGTCTAGCAAAAAAATATATAGCAGTAAAATATTATATTATCTTTAATATGTGAAAGTTGTAAAACTGCTAAAAATAGGGTTTCAGCAATAATTGGCCCAATTACATGAACAGTACATGTACATTAAAGTGTATGTACTTTATTTTTTTTGTGTGAAATTTCCGCCAATAAAAAAATAGTAGCATGTTGGCAACTTGAAGACTTGGTTTTTGCAACAAATAAAATACATACAGTACAGTGGGTGAGACCAATGGGCAACAGTGACCATTGGCAATGGCCAACAGTGACCAATGGGCAACAGTGAGACCAATGAGCAACACTTTTGAGCCAAATTGATGCCAAAATTGTGGTAATATGATGCCAATGGGCAATAGTGAGGGCAATGGGCAACACTTTTGGCCAAAAGCTCGTGTGTTGCCCATTGGTCTCACCCACTGTATTTCACACAAAAATTAACCATAATTTATATTTGATACCAAAATATTTAAATTTTAAAACAGCATAATTTGACCACCGGATGGCGAAAACAAATTCGTGTTTTTCATTCTTCTTCACCCTAGAATATCATCGATTAATGTTTTCGATATTTAAGTTCTCGTGTGCAACCCTAAGCATGTCCCATTTTTAGTGGCGATTGAGAAAAGGATAAAATTTTAAAACCTTGCTTTTGATTGGCTTGGAATCGAATTGCATTGATTCTCGAGGTGATTTGAATGAAATCGTCCCAAGATAGTTCTTGGCTGACCAATCAAAAACGCGGATCTCAAAATGTTCCATTTTACTCAATCGCCACTGAAAAAAGTCATACTGTACTCATCTAAGTTATTATAATATGCAACTTCTAGGCTTCTTGCTGGAAGAGATGGATTTACCTTAAAAAAAAATTGTATTAATTAGGTGCGATTTTGGTACTCGACAATGATGGCAATCGAATTATTGCACAATATTATGACACAACCTTTGAAACTTTAAAAGAGCAAAAGGTTTGTAAACGATTAGTTAAATGTTATATCTTCTAAGGTAAGTTAGGAACGGGAAACCATTTTTTGCTAAAATTTTTTTTAATTATGGTTAAATTGAACCCATTGAAAAAATATTTCGTTCAGTACAAAAAAATTCTCAATTAGTTGTCAGCTACTGCTAAAAATGAAAAAAACGTTTTCGAATTGCTTATGTTTGAGCTAAAAATTTTACTTGAAATTTTTTTCGAAAAAATAATAAATCTCAAGCTTAAGGGGTAGTGTCCAGCAAAAGTTTGCTGAAAATTGATATAATACTAAACTGACCCTGAAAAAAATTTTGTCGAGTTCTCGCATAATTTTGAATAGTTCAGCCACAAGAGGCGCCAAAGTCAACTTTCAAATGCACAAGAGTTAATCTGACATCCGATTTCATTAATTTTTAACGAGAGTGACTGCAGAATATAATCTTTAATATAATCGATTAAATTTTTTTCGTGTATTTAAACGAAAGTATATGCCCGAAACGTGTTTTTTATTCAGTCTTTTGAACAAGGCTATTTGTTTGACATAGATTTTTTTTAATCGGAGTCGTTTTATCTTGAAATCTCCTCTTAATATAATCGATCCAAATTTTTAAGGCCTAGAACAAAAGTTATGCGCAAAACTCTTGCGTTGCGGAATTTCTTCTGCAGTTTGAAGCTCAAACATTATAGTAGGCTTATTTTGAATAATATTGAATCATAAATAAAAGTTTGATAACAAATTGCTAAGAATATAATAAGAAGTTTTTAGCGCGAAATATTAATTAGATAACACATTTGGCACAGTAGGTGTCTTATAATGGTAGCAAATCTAATTATGCGCATCAAGAACACATTTTATCAAAGATTGACAATATAGACATCAATCATTTGTGGATAAACTCTGGCTTTCCGTAATTAATACTCACTGATAAAATCACAATTTTAGCAACAATTTATTTGTTTAGGAGGTAGGGTCTGAATACTATACAAGTGTATATAAGGTTAACATTATTAGCATAATGAAAATCAACTTTGGAAAAAAATGCCAAAACTTAAATCAAGAAGTTAAAAAGGCGTAAATTTTCAAGAATTTCGAATCAAGTACAAAATTCAAATTCTGTATGCCAAGTTCAAATTCTGTAGTCCAGGATACAAAGAAAATCCAATTAAAAATTGACTAGACAACACCCATTATTATTATATTCATTTTTCAGTTTTGTACATTTACTATTTTCGACACTTTATTTAAACTCGCATTACTGGCCCAACGTGATATTTGCTCCAAAAAAATCTGTTTGATTCAAAAATTGTCTGAATTTTTAATTTCTTGTATATTGTAATAAAAAATGATTGTTTTGTCAAAAATCTAAAAATAAATATTGTTTTCATGTTTATTATGTTAAAATCAATCGATCTGATTTTGTTATAGCAAATTACCAAGAAGGTAATCCTAGTATCATTTGCATTTATTTTTAAGTTAAAATTCCCAAGCGGTTCTCTTTTTATTTTATCCAGATCGAATCAAGGCTATTTACCAATATTGCCGCTGGAGGCGCTAGACCAGATAGCGCTGTGAAACCCCGACCAACCTTTTTTTCTTTCGATTAGTTATATACATTTTTTTCAGCCAAACTTTTTGCTGACACTTACCCCTGAAGGGTGGCCAGGCGACCTTTTACGGCCATCGGGACACTGACTTCAAATATAAAATAGTTTTCTGACTAAATCGGCCATGAGAAAATCAATGGTTTTTACCAAATTTCTATCTCTCTAAAATTTTCTAGAATTTTTACATTTTCGTCCCTTCAATTTATTCTCCTGGTCTTCAAATTGATATTTAAATAAAAATGAGATCCGAAATCTGCTAAAAATCAAGAAATTACAAGATGATATATAACATGACGAAAAATCGCCGCTTTTTGGAAAATAAGTATCTAATTTCACATCTGCCATCAATTAATTTTGATGATTTACGAGTTCAGCTGGTGTTTTATGTTAGCCAAAAGTTGAGTTTTCCTCCTAAATTTATAAATTATTATAAAATTTATAACATAATCTTTATCATAATATCAAAGTTATAGTATCAAAATAATGTGACGCAAATATTTGCTTTGTTAGGCGAAAAAAATTTATTTGTTCGATAAATATTGCGTTATAACAACATTTTTTAAAGGCCATAACATCAGTTCACCATCAGATTTTCCCACGATCTATCGACACAAAAAAAAGCCTCGCAATTTTGGAAATAATATAATTGGTAAATTTATTGTTGAACGTATTTTCAGAACGTAAAATTCGAATTTAAATGTAATTTGTTCATATCTTTTGAACTACACGACTTAACACTTCTAATTAACAAAAGAAATTTCCAGGCCCGATTTAGTAAATTTTGATCTTCAAAAAAATAAATTAAAAAAATATTTTTCACTTGCAGTCTTTTTTTTCTAGCGCTCACGTTTATGTATACTGTGAGACTCAGTGCAATTGCAAAATCTGGAGGGGAAAAAGTTTCGAAAGCATGCGTTATATGATCCTGAAATAAAATTCTAAATTTTCGAAACTGAAGAGGAGATAGATTTTAAAAAATGGCTGAAAAAGCGGTAAAATGGCGCTCGAGAGCATTCTAGGGAAATTTCAAAATTTGGAGGGGCTTTTTTAAATCAAAATCATTTGCATACCTTTATTATCATTATTAACCAATGAAAAACCAGGGAGGAGATAGATTATTGCGTTTTGAAAATTATTGCTCTCTAGCTCTAAATTATATGTCCGAAATAAAATTTCTTTCTCAATTTGACTTCAAATTGTTGAAGATCAATATATTTTTTTAATTTGACTCCATCTTGTTTCATTCTCTCACATCTTCCTAAGTCAAAACATGCGAAAAGGTCGCCTAAGCCACCCCTTAAACATAGGCAATATCAAAGACGGTTTTCATTTTAAGCAGTTTTTGAAAAATTTTCTTGCATTTTTCACGTGAGCGAATCTAATTAGTTCTTACTCTTATTTTTCCTCATCAAGAAATTTTCTGAAAATTTGACAAAAAGCACTATTCTTTGATCTAGGATACTCAAACCGGAAAACGTTTTTCAATATTTCTCGATCATACGGTATTCTAAAAAACCAATCAAATTAAGTCACCAACATTAAATGTTTCACCTTGTATCTTTCTTTAAATGTTAAGAGTACTGTTAACTTAAGACTGCTTAAATTTTGCAATTAATGTACACGTAAATCTTTCAATAAAGTTTTATTATTATCGAAAAAAAAGCTGACAAGTTTTTTATTTAAGGTACCTGACGCCATTTATGATTTTCAAACGTCTGTGCTGAGCTGAATAACAGTCTTCGAGTTTCATATTTGGGACCCAGGAGATATTTGTCTATTTTCGCATTTTTTGAATAAATTCTATCGGCCGAGCGATAACAGATTTTTTTTATTCGTGGGAAATAAATGAATTTAAAAATAAAGGAGAATATCCGAGGAAATTTTGAAATATCATCTTATTTGTCCTAATCGTTGAAAAAGTGCTCAAAATGGCTTTTTTGGTACATCACGGCTAATAAAAATTTAACTCGAACATCTGAAGTCAAAAAAATTTTCCTGAAAGCGTTTTTCAGAATCGAACATATTCGGAGAATATCGAGAACTTTTTGATACCCGTTAGTTATGATTACGAGGTGCTTGAAGTATGTCAAAATTCGGCAAAAATATGTTTTTTTCTCAGGTTTGCAAAATTATTTTGGATAAGATTCAAAAAATTTATTTTTACGATGTATCAGCATTAAAATTTAAAATGACAAAAAAATTAGTCAGATCCGATGTCTATATCACGAGTTTCAGTCAATTATTTGGAAAAAATACTTTAAAAAAAACGGAAATTTTGCAAATTTTGAGTTTTTTTTGGTCATTCAAATTTTTAATTATTTGTAAGCAAACTGTTAACAAAATTTCGAATGCAGCAAAAAATAGATTCACCTATATGGTTCCCGAATATAACGTTCGTCAGTACTCCTATTTTTTCAATCAAAGAAAAATTTCGAAAATTAATTTTTTTTCCAAGATTGATTCAGAGTAAGTTATGCAACAAAAAATAGCGTGAACGGGGTAAAACTTTAGAAGTTAGAGCTGTAGAAGAAAAATTATACTCAGAAAAAATAGAATATTTTTTATATCAAATTTTTTTTTGAATGAAACCGATAAAACAAATTGAGAATAAAAATAGCTTTCTACCATGTCTGAGTGTCGAGATATAAGTCCGTCAGGTACTACCTTAAAGGGCACCACCCTACTTATAACGATTACGGGAAAACCATAGGCGATATCGAGAAACGTTTTTTGCATTCAATTGCCAACTAAAAGCTCAATGGAGAAATTTGTTTAATTTGATCAGAGATCCGGTTCACCGGATATAAACGGAATGTAATTTTTGGAAGGGTTCGAATCTCGGTGTGCCCATTTTTTTCTTCTTAGATTCAGCAGAAACGTAAATTTTTTATGTGTGTCATCCTGATATTACGACTGTCTATACATTTACTGCTTTAACTATGCTTTTCGTGAATTTCTGGAAGAAATAGCGAGTTTCGATTTTTTCTCAAATTTTTTACTGAAAATTCCTTTATCGATTACGCGACTTCCTAGTCTTATTTGCTAGATTTTTGGCCAAAATTTGTAAATAATTCGGCTTTTGAAAACAACTCATCCGATTATATCTTAGATAGCTCAAACTGAGCACAAATATATTGTATATAACATAAAAATGTCTATCGGGCCAATTTATTTTTATCCTTTTTTCTAGATTTCTGAAATTTTTTATCTATTAGTTTTTCTTAAAAAAATTGGAAGCAATGTCGGATTTGGACCAATTTTGTATTTATTATTCAAGATATTTGAGCTCAGTCGAGCTATCTAAGAATGTAATCAGATGAGTTGTTTTCAAAAGTTGAATTATTTAAAAATTTTGGCCAAATCTAGCAAATAACGACCAGGAAGTCGCGTAATCGATATAATAGATATCCGGTTACCAGTAAACCGAAAGATCAAAAAACAAGAAAAAACTTCTCTATTGAGCTGTTTTAGTTGGCAGTTGAATGCAAAAAAACGTTTCTCGATATCGCCTATAATTTTCCCGTATTCGTCATAAGTAGGGTGGTGCCCTTTAAATAAAAAAAACTACCTAAACGTAATATTTTATAAAGGGCTACAATTTAAACATCATTTCAAAAATGTTTAGCATAAAATATTTTTCCGTTCCTACCTTTTTCTACGGGCCCTCCTGATATATCATTCATAAATGTATCTTTTTGTTTTGCCATTATATCAAATAATAAATATACCAGGAGCGTCCGTAATAAATATCTCAAAATATCCCAAGTTTACTCCTCCATTTCTTTTCATTTTCACCTTGAACGAAAATTTCTTTTAAAACTTGCGAGATAAATTAAAGTAACCTTTCAGGCATTTGAAAAGAAAATTTTTGATAAAACCAAGAAACGAGAAGACGAAATTTTACTTTTGGAAGGATATTCAATCACTTACAAATCAAACGTTGACCTCATGTTTTATGTTATCGGAAGTGCTGACGAAAATGAACTCTTACTAGCAAAGTAAGAATTTCCGCCTTATAATTGTAATAAAGGGTGCTCAAAAACTTTAGTCAAAAACGTAATTATTTTTTTTACTTCAGCGTCTTAAATTGCTTTTATGAGACTATTTCATTGATCTTACGAAAAAATGTTGAAAAACGAGCTCTTTTCCGCCACCTTGAGAATATATTTTTGGCGCTAGATGAAATGATCGACAACGGAATAATTATGGAAATTGATCCGCAATCTGTTTATGAGAGACTAGGCATGGGTGAGATTTTTATTATAAAAAATTCAGTATAAATCAATATAATTGCAAATATTGTTTGAGATCTCTAACGAATAACAATTATTTCATAAAAACTGTTTTTCGATTTAAGGGGGTGATAGTGATNTTTTGGGATTTCAGAGGCTTCGTACGGTTAGACAAATGCAGACTGGAAATTTTTGAAACATACATTAGGAAGATCTATCTTTGATCTCGCGATTCCATTTGACAGTTTAGTACCACTCCTACCAACCATCTGGTTAACCGCGGTTAAACACGAGTTCCTCAGCTTTTTTCAAACAAACAAGGATCCTAGAGCTTATATCGGAAAGTTTTGAAATTTGGTGAGAATCCGGAAAATTGTTTGAATTTTAGTGAATCGGTCCTGTTTTTTCGATTTTTGCCTCAGGGGTCAGCAATCTGGTTGAATGTGCCAAAAAGGGTGTTTTTCGACGTTTTGATAAAAGGCTTTTTCTGTGGAAATGCAAGAAACGTCATTTTCGGAATGTAACAAGCCCAAGGGGTGGTGAACATCGAATCGGTCGTACTTTCTTGAATTTTCGCCTGATCGGCTAGAAATCGAAAAAAACAGGACCGATTCACTAAAATTCAAACAATTTTCCGGATTCTCACCAAATTTAAAAACTTTCCGATATAAGCTCAAGGATCCTTGTTTCTTTGAAAAAAGCTGAGGGACTCGTGTTTAACCGCGGTTAACCAGATGGTTGGTGGGAGTGATACTAAACTGTCAAATGGGATCCCGAGATCAAAGATAGATCTTCCTAATGTATGTTTCAAAAATGTCCTGTCTGCATTTGTCTAACCGCACGAAGCCTCTGAAATCCCAAAAATCACTATCACCACTCCCTTAATTTTGAATACAAATTTATCGGATTTTTTGAGATCGACCGAAAAGTATAAAAATAATTTTATCGGAAACATTTTTCAGGATATTTGCAATTGAATAACAAAAATAGAATATTTTCCTAAAATCGCATTGCATTGCTGATTACTGACGGTGTAAAATTTCAGTCCTAAACTATTTTTGTGGATAAATTTCATATTGAAATCTTATTTCCCTTTAAATTGTTTTGGCCTGTTGTTTTGCGGCAACACTTTACGCTAGTGCTGTTTAAAAGACGCGCCCTGTAAAAAGCAGTTCACTGGAAATTTTAATCAAAAAATTCGAGAGATTTCGTGATTGAAATCTCAGATCAATCGTTTCAGCATAATTTATCTTAAAATGAAGTTTCTATTGAAAAATTGATGATAAATTTTGCTGATTGACTAATTTGGCGTTTTAACCCCTTTATCACCTTTTGGTTAGAATGCGTAGCCACTACTCCTTTTAACGTGTGATTTTAACTTGTGGCTACGCATTCTAACCAAAAGGTGATAAGGGTTACGGCCAACCTCTTCATCACAAAATCCAAGAACTACCAATAATCTCTGAAATTACAGTGGCGGTCTTTTTTTTTAAGGGAAGGTAAAAGGTCACTATCAGTTGCGAGCGAATGTTCTCGAGATGGCTTCATCCGATTCCAGAAATTTAATTGGATGTGGACAGCCAAAGAGTTCTTACGTTCCCTCGGACCCGGGTTTGTAACGAACCAGATGACGCGGTTTTACCGGTAATCCGGTCCAAATCTTAAACCGTCGTTTCTCGCAGAAACCGGACTATGTTTTGTTTGATATTTTCCACCCAATGTTTGAAAATTTTTCGGCGAACATTATGACGGGTCAAATTTTTGTAATATGACACCAATGGGGTCAAACCCAAAGTTGCCCCTATGGGTCATATTGCACGTCCAGTAAGAAAAGATAATTTTCAATAGCGATTCCAAAAATATATTCAAAAAAGATATTTGGTTATATGACCCCATTAGAGACAAAACAAGAATTTTGGCTTTTTAGAACAGTTAGTGGGTCACTTTGGGAACTGGGACTTTATATGTCATTGATTTTTCACACAAATGTCTTGTAATTTTTCGGTGAACATCATCAAGGGTCAAATTTTGTAATATGACACCAATGGGGTCAAATTTCAAATTGCTCCTATATTTTGTTGTGTTTTAGTGGGGGTGTTTCTTTCTATTTTGTGTTCACTTTTGCATGTGTGTTTGTGTTAAATTGATTGTTTGAATGTTGTTATTTGCGATTCCAAAAATGCATACTGAATTAGGAGATT
>SCLH01000121.1:180239-192588 GCA_004367855.1 Oikopleura vanhoeffeni
AAATTGAAGGAGTAGGTACGAACTGCGTGTCTTTTTAAGAAGCTTTTTAAAAGCGTAGGTGTCGGCGTATGTGGGATTGTATCAGATTACTGTTAAATTCAAAATTACCGCGAAGGTTGGTTCTGTTAGTTACAAATGTTTTTGGAATATCCCCTTTGCTAGTTTGACGGGAAATTACCTTGAAAGAGGCTCAAATCAGCGACACCCACTCCCTTAAAGGCCTTAAATTTTTTTCAGAAGATTTCTTAACTTTCAAAAACTCATGTAAACTTGTCAGGTGCGAAATTTCGACGCGACAAAGTTGCTTTATCTCAATAAGTAAACAAGATAGAGAAATTATTTTATGACCAAAAGATCAAGAATTGTGAAAAACTTAAGCATTTCAAGTTAATCCGATAATGTTAACTATAAAACTAAGCGCTAAAGGTGTGGGTGACGATAATTGAGAATTAATAGAATACCTTTTTGATTGACCTATTTTGTATAGAATTTCTCGCTGTTTAATTAAGTTTCTAGGATTTTTTTAAATAAAATCGGTTTTATATAAACAAATATTTTATGGTCAAAATCATAATCTATAATTTTGAAAATTTAAGATTCGAAATAAAGGGTACCAATTTCGATCTAAAATTTTTATAAAACGTTTAACTAGTAAAAATGAAGACACTCAAGTCGAAATACTGCCAAAAAACGGTTAACTTCAACCTTTTAATTTTCATAAAAGTTCAGAATTTCAACAAAAACTAGAAATTTACATGTCTTTTCTGAGACTTTGGAGAGAAAATCGGGAAAAGGGCTTCGTGTGTACCATAATCCAGGCGTTGCGGTATATTTTTGAAGAGGAGTAGGCTTTTGCGTGAGGCTCCCAAATACGCTGTTTTGACCACTAGGGGCAACATTTTTAAAAAAGGGCTTCGCTTGGGGATGCGCATTCATATTTGGAAGTTGAATTGCAAATAACAAGAAAAATGATTTTCTGAACGTAGGTTGAAGTATCAGATGCTCTGAATAGTACTGGCAACTTCTTTAAAAGTTGTACTACGTATTTCAAAAATAAATAAATCATTTCTGAAGCCAAGTTTCTCAGAAACTTTACTTGAAAATGTGTAAAAAATAGCCCAATTATCGTCACTCACATCCTCACTCACTTCATACTTAACATACCTAATCAATAAAGATTGCTGCCTAATTCAACAAATAAGATTGCTGCCTGCTGAAACTTACAGATTATTGACTGCTCCGTTGCTTGCTTAAAATCAATCTTGACCAATCCTAGAATAGTCTGAATGTGATCAGCTTTGTAAGAAGTTTGTTCCGAATTCCGCTGCAATAGCTAGAACCGAACTACCATACCCAAGAAAGCGTCAAGGATTACTTCTTAAACTGACCTTCAGCGGACCTGTAGGTTACCCGTATAAGAGGGTAAAGTAAGTCCATTTTGTTCTTTGTGTAACATACTTACATGTACTGCTTATAGTTTAAAGGTAGCTGTTCCATCGAACGACTGTTGTCCGCCGGTCCAACTGAGTCGCTGCTCAGAACTGTCAATCAAGTAAAGATAAAGCGGACATGCTTAGGATTTATCTACACTAGTTTCTCCGTTATCGTTACTTCAATTTTAAGTTTATTTGTGCTGATTATGGATTCATTGGTGTATATTTACAGAAAATAATATTTCTTGTGATAAATATGTGTTCACTAAACTGTTTTCCCATTGAAAAATTATCGAAAATTTTAGTTTTTAGAGAAATTGTTTAATTTTTAATTCAGGAAAATTTTATTTGTGAACTTCAAACCTTAGTTAATATGTAAAAAAGGCTTTCACCGCGTGCAAAAACATCGCTTACTTTGTTTCTAGACAATCAAACGGGTTTTATTCAAACAAATTTATCATAAAAATTAAAATTTGATCGTAAATTGTATATAACTCCGTAAATACATTCGCTACGAAAAAAAAACCTTTAAAAATGAATTCAGCGAGGTCGATTTCATATTGAACCTTCCAGTTTCTTTGAAGAAACAAAATATTTTACACTTTCGTAAAAGTGCTCTGGTTACGTAACAAGATGGACTATAAAAATTCTGCGCCAACAAGTTGTTCGCAAGTGTTGAAACTGAACATCATAAATATCAGTTGGAAATCTTACTAAAATTGATGGAGACGATCGATTTTTGAAAAATGACTGAAATTGCATTTTTTTGGCGCTCAAGAGCATTCTAGGGCAAAATTCGGAAATGTGCTTCAACATATTCTTGGAATTTTAGTTTTACCACAAATGATAAAATTAAATTTCACTCTATAATGAAGGAGGAGATCAATTTTTAAAAATTGTCATTTTCCAACCTTTTTTGCCTTATAGACTATAGCGCTACTACATAATTATGAAAATCGGTTATGATACTCAATTATGACGAGCAATTGTCTGACATTTCCAAAACTGTAAAGTATATAATTTTATCATCTCTAGTTTTTAAACAATTAAGAACCAAAGTCGAAAATGGCAAAAAATTATTAAGTGGTCAATCACTGTATATTATTTAACATAGCATAATTTATGTTTGATTTCAACGAATTTAATCAAAACAAAGAACTGCCGACAATTGAGAAATTCGAAGACGAGAGAAAAATTCGACATTTTTTAATAAATATTTGTAATCAGATGAATTTTTGTATTTGTAAAAGAAATCTGTATATGTTTTTTTAAACACAATCCATAATACTGAATTCAAAATCAATTCTCCTGTGAATATCCTTCAAAAAAACCATTTTTTGCAACAATGGTTTATTGTCAAATATAAATTATAACATAATTTCAAAAAAATACTTTTCAAAATATTTTTTACCCATCTCTTGTTGTCAAAAAACATCAAGAGTGGCGTTTTCTAATTATTTTTTGCCATTTGAAGCAATGAAAATTTAATCATTTATATTTGAAACCCTGATTTGTTTTGTAGAAATTTGAATTTTGACATCCTTTATACATTTACGCAATACAAAATCCGTTGCAGCAAATATTTCAACAGAAATTAAAAATGATCCTGCTTAAATAATTTAGATGGTTGTCATCTTTGTCAAATATTTTATTATGACACAGAAAAATATTCGGAATTGAATTCCTCGTTAGAAATCCAGATTCTTTGAATAAAATTGTTTGAAATATCAGTGACACATTTAAATTTTTCGCAATCATCATCACATTCAGTTGGTGCAATGAGGTTCGTAAGTTGGCAAACTCGCAAGATCGAATTCCCCTAAAGTTTTTAAAATTACGAATGAGATCAGATATAGTCTTCAAATTATACTTTATCTCTACCTTCGACAAATGTAGTGTCATATACTTAGGGAGCGAACCGGCAAACTGTCAGACCAAACCAAAACGGTAGTCAAATGTTGTTTGACTTACTGCTTGAACTAGATTAAAAAAACCAGAAGAAACCGATTCTGAGCATTAAAGAAATAGTTATGCCCTCTAGTGGCCACAAATGAGCCAACAAAACCAGTTTTTATGACTGAATTGTAATTAAAGCGTATTTGCCTTGATTTTCATGAATTATGAACATCACGGCTAGCCATGGCTGTACTCAGAAACTAGTTTGGAAAAATTAAGGCCATTTTGATGAAATGTAGACTAATAGTCGATAATCGGAAAATGTAAAGCCGCGTGCCTGAGCGTGTGACGATGTTTGGTAGTTAGGTACAATTCCCTGAGAAGTCCCGAAAACAAAGTATACAATAATGCAATGAAATCTACGAGTTATAAGTGAATCGATCATTCCACGTCCACTGGTGGCAATTAAAAATTTCTCAAATGACCGGAAACCGGTTTTATGGTGAAATAATCGTTTTTTTTTTTTTGAAAACCTTGATATCAATTGTAACTCTTAATTTTTGTCAGAATTTTTTCTTGACAATCTTGAAGGTAAAATTTGACTTTTTTGGATCTTTCAGGCTATGATACAGACAATTTAAAGTTAAACCCGGTATTTTCACCGATGAAAATACAGGCAAAAAAAAACAAAAAATATGTTTATTTTTTACGAAAAATCATTTCGCGCCAAAAGTACTGCTGCATTTTCCGACTCAAATTCTTATTCTCTCACTTCTGATGATGGCTATTAGCCGAAACGTTAAATAAATACCCTTTTATGGAAATACAAATAATTTTTTTTCTGTTCTCATTATACGGTTTAATGAGAACAGAAATTATATAATATATCTTTTTCGGAACGGAACTCCATCTCAAAAACGCTTACTATCTCTATAGCGCGTGTTCGAATCCCACTAATGTTGTCTTAGTGATTATATTGAATATGATTATAGGCAAGGGTCTTGATAATTGAACCGCTAAATTTTATTGGTGTGTAATCACTCAAGCAATCACTTAGACAACATCAGTGGGATTCGAACTATAGTAAGCGTTTTTGAGATGGAGTTCCGTTCCGAAAAGGATATATTATAATTTATACCTCTTAATTTTTCTCCCGTTTTATGCTAAACCCCCTAGTTCAAAAGTTAGATTTTGGCCCGTTCGTTCCCTACATATATATTAGTTTTTAGTGTTATATTAATACTTACCATAAGCAAATACCATAATATCGAAACCATATCGAGAGGTATATGAACCAGGGGCGTTTGTACCGTCATAAATAGCCGTTAAACCAGTGGTGATATCAAAATATTCTAAAGGAATTGGTCGTGCAAGTCCGATTCCTTGCAAGGTTTTATAAAATTGTGTTTATTTTTCAGTGACAATTTTGCAAAAACATCATTAAATTTATTTTCTAAAACCCTGCCTGTTCCCCCTACGCTAAAAATGAATGGAGTATCAAAATTTGGCTCTGTTTCAAAACCGTAAGTTACCCAAGATCTATGTCCAGATCGTGGAGTACTCATTTTTCCATATTTTTCCCAGCCGTTTGTAGTCAGACGAATAACATCTGACGAAATTGATTGGACTCCATTAACTTCCTTTTTATGGGGTCAATTTGAAAATAAAAAAAATACAGTTCAAAATGTGCAAATCGACTTGTCGCCTAGAAGAAGCTAATTTTTTCGATATTATTATATTAATTAGATAATTTCTTTCAAGAAATAAACTGAATTTATGCAAAAGGAACGGTCTCTAAGGGAACTAACGCCTACACTTGTGTGTTTCTCGATTTCTAACTGTACAAAAACGTTTAAAAATAATTATACACAAAACACTTTGAACTCAGCCTTGAAGTAAGCACCCCCAGTAATGAAAATATCTTCTCTTTTAGCATCGTCATTTCGAACAGAAACCATATCGAATAAATTATGGCCACCCTGAAAATAAATATTTGATCGCTAAACATGATAAGTGTCGCAAATTATAAAAAAAACTTCAAGAAAATCTGTGAAATTGTATGTTATTACTTACGGCATAAATATCGTAGTCATAGCGGTCGAGAACTTTCCATGTTCCTGAGGCATCGAAGCATTCTACTTTGTTTGTGTAACTACTAATTGTATCGCCTTGTTTCAACTAAAAAATAATGTTTGATTTAAACCAAAAAGCTCAGATCTAATTTATTTTCGGAGCACTTTTAGTTTCTGTGCTGAAATTGACCCAGAAAAAAGTTTGGAAAAAAAATATGTCCCGTTTTTCAAAAATCAGCATTTTTCGAAAATAATGAAAAATTTTTTGCCTATTATCAAGCTTGAAATTATTCTTGAAATTTATTTAGAAAACTCTAAGCTAAATGATAGATAATTTCAAAAATGGTTTTACATAGATCATTTTTATTTATGATTTCCTAGAACAAATCAAAAAATTAGCTACCGAAGGCAAAAAAATGTTTTGTCGGGCCTACTTTACATTATTGATAAGTTAAAAATTTGTTTTAATAAGAAATGCTCATGTGATTTTAAAAAATTAAATTTAAGGTGTGCCATAATTTCTAGGGCAACACTTTTTAGGGCAACACTTTTCATAGCGCTGTTAATTAAGAAAATGATTAATAATCAAATTTTCTCTGCTTTATTTTCATCTTAAATTTTGAGAGGACATTTTTGTAAAAATTTCACGCTTTTACAATTTATAAAGTCTATGATTCAAAACATACCGTTGTCGAACCACCGACAACTAAAATACCAGCACAAATTGCATTGTAATATTGAGTAGCAACTGCACCAAAATCAGCCCTTGCATAATTTAGGAAGATTTTGTCCTCAACGCTCATAAATCCGAATTGATCCCACTCAAGTACAGTTCTTGATCTTACATTAATACTGTTTGTAAATCCACCAATCAGAAAGTTTCTACCAGAACAATGTGTGTTTTTCAGACATGTTACTCCTCTGTGATGCAGTTTACCAGTTTCTACAGTACATATACATGTACTACAGTCGTTACAGTTATTATTAGTATTTTGTGAATTTGGAATTGTCCAATTTGCAGTAATTTCGTTGTTGTCAAAGCCAAGGTCGAATAAGACATCTCGAATCGGAATCATTCCCAAACCTTGATCACTTCCTTCATAAGGTTTGTCGATCATCGATACAACTTTATGGAGGTTTACTTTTTTTGACCATGTATTACTTAACTCGTAGACTCGATTCTAGCCAACTACTTTCATTCACCCAATTAAATCGCAATTTAACGAATCTAAACATTAACGACAGATCATATAAAGTTATTCGATAAACTTTGCGAAAACAAAATGACGTTTGTACGCGTATTGTTTTTGAAAAATTTACTGTAATTACAGTACCTATTGTGCAGAAAATGTTCAACAATCATCAAATAAAACCTTTCATCGTGATCAAAGAAAAAATTCTAAGACTTTTCTCCGATTACAGTCCATAGCCCAAAATATCACGTGACGCGTATTTAAGGAATAAGTTGGTAAAAGTAGTACTCGTTTTTTTCACAAAATTGCTAACTGTAGCACTTCATCGTACACTATTGTCTACGAGATTGCCTTTCGACCCACGAAGTATCTTAACGTTTTAACCGCAAAGTACATTTATTTTTGAGATTCAACAGATGATACAAATTGTTGGAATTCAAAATATTCGAATTAGAAACGATGCATAAACCCTCTGATTTATACTCTCGAAAGGAACAAAAACAAAAATATCATTTTGAAAAGTGCTCACTGTTGAGTCAGGAACAACGACTCAAGAAACCACTCATCATTTAAGTGTGCCAAATAATTCTGTTCGTAATATCAGGTAAGAATCCAAAATTGTACGAAGAAGTTCCGAATATCCAGATTTAAAAGTTGCTGGAGATATAATTTTCTGATGAAGTTATACCGCGTGTGAAAAATAAGAACACTTTTTTTATCGAGCACTTGTCTCACAAAACATTGACGTAAAAATTATCGAGTCTTTATTATGATTACGAAGCCCAACTGCACTGATACAAAAATTGTCGGGCCATTCAACCACTATTTTAAGAAATAAAATCCGACTTTATTTGCCGACGACCGAGCGCTTTACGTGATTTATTGAATTTCTGAAAAAAAGCTGAAAATTAACCTGTAAATTAAAAAATCATATATTTGAACTCGCGTATGATAATAATAGTGAACCCCACTTACCGCGATAAAATATTTCTAGAATAAAGATACTTCTCTTGAAGTTATCATCACAGCTACCTCTATTTATTCTATTTTGTGTTTGATATTTTGATTTATATCGTTGTCTTGAATGAACACCCGGCCTGATATACCGCGCACACACGGGATATGGACGCTCTGTCCACATGTCCGGCTGTGGAAATCACCTCTCTCGATGCTCTCTCCTCATTCAACTCATCTGTCAATAATAATCTGTATCTGCGGACTAATATTATTACACCTTAAAAAATGGAGGATTGTAAACAAAAAAAAGAACACAAATTAATTGCGCCTTCTTGTTGCCTTTAAGCGCCTGTCAATAACGATTAATCAGTAAAAAATACATTCCCGAAAAATTATCATGTTTCATAAATTTGTAATTTCATAATTTATATTTGAGAAGAAACAAAAGTAGAGAAAAAATAGAGAAATTCTTCCGAAAATAAATTTACAAAATATGAAAAATCTCGATTAATTCCATCTATTTTTTTTTAAATATGTGTTCAAGAAATTATTCAATAGTTAAATATCTGTGCATAAAATGTATTGCCTGAAAATTTATGTTTGAACATTATGACAAAAAATATGAAAATTGTCTCTCCGGGGGCGCAATACGTGTAGTGTTTGACCACTTTAAAATCGATATAATTGTTATTAAAAAAAAACGAGGTTAAAGGATAATTTGTTTTAAAACAGTGCCTCAGCCTTAACTTTATTAATCGATGAGGTCACTGCTTAAGATTTTTTCGCAAAAGTGGCTCGTACAAATATATTGTACGAGTGTGCGATACCGGTAAGAAATTATTGGTGCCGTACAGGTTTAAATCTCAATTTTGCAAAGAAGTGAAGTGGTTCCTCTAGAAGTTCTCTTAAAGCCCCCTTTTTTTCCCATTACAGATTGACCCAAAGTCAAAAAAGCGATCCAGTGACCTTCAAATAAGAAAATAACGTTTGGTGAAAGTAACAAATAGGTGATAGCTCACGTGACTTCTTATTTTTCAAGAAATAGGATTTAGTTATGACATATTTTAAACTTATTTTGGACTTATGTCACGTGATTTTATTAACTTTCCGTGAAGAGGAAAGGAAGTCTTAAAAACCGTTTGAAGTTGACCGTGAATTTTTTGACGTAAATTTGATACTTTTTCAAAAATACTGTATATTGTACCACATATCATTGTTTTTTTCAAAAGTACTCACAATCATAGCGAAAGATCCCTCCAAAGAATCGGTAACGAATTTCTAAAGAACTCTAAGTAGCAACAGTATGGCCTCCAGTTTAAATAGAGCATACTCCAGAAGTCATAGCTTCGAAACCTGCGATAACACATAAAAATGCGTAGGCGAGAGAAGTGGAAAAATGAATAATTACCCGATGCTTTTTTCTTAATTTCAAAGAATTTCTGTTTGGTAATATTGAAAACTTGCCTCCGGTTTCGAAAAAGCACCTCTAGAACCAACACTTCCGAAAAAAATTAACCAATGTGAATCGAGAATAGGTTCGCACGTCAGGCCGCGCCTAGCGGTTAGCGTTAGTCATGTCTGCATCTGTCACAATAAACAACATTAAACACATAATTTTAGAGTCATTTCACAAGAATTTGCAAGAAAACATTATCATTATTATAAGACACACTGCCTAGAAAATCATTTGAAATTTATAGGAATGCAAAACTAATAAAGTTAATTCATCTATAGTGCACTGTTTCGTAACAGAGGTAATTTGCAAAACTCTGTTTCTTATCCGCGATTAAATGCTTAAATTCTGTTAAAATGTTATTCTTGTTTCTCATTTTCTATAGCAAATTGCCTTGAATATGCAGTTTAAGCATTTGAAAAATGAATGTTATGACACTGAAAACTTGCTAATCATGGCGATTTAGAAAAGTCGTGGATATGGCTAAAACCGATCTGGGTCCAGATTATGCGTAAACAAGGTCCTAAAAAACAGGAAGAGTTAACTAATGTATCACTTAATAAGTCAAATTACAGGCTAGGTGATGTAGGGTCATATAATATGACTCATATTACATTTCAAACGATCACAGATTTTTCAGTATTTTACAGAATATAAAATTATGAATTTACTACAGTTCAGTGCAAATCAGGAACTTAATTTAACTGACATTCCACCTAAGAAAAATTATAATGAGTCACCTGTTGATAAAATTGTCGTTTCTCCAAATACAGGGGGAGGCCCAATATCGTCGAAAGTTTTTTTCCAAAAATTTTGGCGATATGGGCCTTCTAAATAACGTCATAATTTTAAAAAAAATTCAATCGTATTAGAACTTTTACAATCAGTTTAAATGAAGTAAAATATCAAAATGCTTAGAATTAAGTACTCCACCAAAAGTAATCATTCATGACGCACTCAATTTGAGCAATTTGTAATTAAAACTTCAAACGCCAACGCAATTTCGGCGATATGGATACTGGAGGGATTTTAGCTAAAAATCTTGAAATTGCGTAGGTTTTATTCGGCGATATTGGGCCGGCGATATACTTTTACCAACGGAACTCCATCTCAAAAACGTTTACTTTCTCTATAGCGCGAGTTCGAATCCAACTAATGTTGTCTAAGTGATTGTCTTAGTGATTGCTTGAGTGATTACACACCTATCAAATTCAGCGGTCCCAATATCAAGCACCCTTGCCTATAATCATACTCAAGACAATCACTAAGACAAGATTAGTGGGATTCGAACACGCGCTATAAAGATAGTAAACGTTTTTGAGATGGAGTTCCGTTGGTAAAAGGATATCTGGCCTCTTCCTGTAATAAATTTAAAAAATGTATTCCGTTCATCATATCTCCTCAATAGTAAACCTTAACTCTGGTAGAATCTGAACCACCACCAAAATTAAGTCTTGTGAAATTTTCTGGATAGTCATATCGAACGGCAGTAGAGAAATACTCGAAAATTATACTGTAAGCAGCGTTATCGACAACTTTTGCGTTTTCTTTAACTTTATCGATATCTCCTGGACAAAATAAGAGCGCATCAGTTTCTCGGAAGAATGATTCGGCAGTACCTCCGATGATTAAAACAGTTTCAACATCAAATCGTTCAACCTAAATAATTTCTTAAAATTTTTCTGTATTTAACTCGTAGACTCGATTCGTTACGACGCTTAATCATTAATGACAAGATCATTTACAAAATTATCGATAAACTTTGAATCAAAATGACGGTTGTGCGCTTTTTTTGAAAATTTGTACTGTATTACTTGAAGCGTGATCTAAAAAAAATTCTAAGACTTTTTTTCCACTACAGCATAGCTCAAAAATTATCACGTGACTGTATTCAAGAAATAGGGCAGGCCAATATAGTACGGTTTTTTTCAGAAAGTACTTAAATCACTTTTTGAAATAAGTGAAGAGCATCTTTAGAATTTTTTAAGCTTTTTTCCATTACAGCAAAGTCCAAAAACGGGGAACCTATTCTTGTACCCAAATTGGCCAATCATCTTTCTTTGTCCTCAGTATATATTGCCTAGGTGGTTTACCTACTCTTGTACCCAAATTGGTCTGAATGAAAAATATGTTGTGAAAAACGCAACGTCATGATTATGCGTCATAAGGGTGGTCGAGGAATTTTACCGACTGCACTGGAGCACAGTGATAGGCATAACTTATGCGGCATAAGTAGGGTCAGTACCGGGAGACTTACCTGCAAAACTAAACCCCTCAGTACAGATTATTTGAGTTTGAGATTTTTCAAAAAGAATGATTCCGACCATGAAAAAAATTTTGGAGTCACCAAGTGGTCACAATTTGAGTAGGAAAAACACTTTTTCCGGCTTTGAAACGCGCAATAAATGTTGATTTATTATTGATTTTGTTGTTGTTATTATACCGATCGCGTTACAAAAACTCGAAGAATCCGTACTGATGGGTTTAGTTTTGCAGATAAGTCTCTCGTTACTGACTCTACTTATGCGGCATAAGTTATGCCTATCACTGTGCTTCAGTGCAGTCGGTAAAATTCCTCAACCGCCCTTATGACGCATAATCATGACGATGCACTTTTCAGAAAACATTTTTCGTTCAGACTAATTTGGGTACAAGAGTTGGTGAACTTTTTTTTGTACCCATTTGGGTACAAAAGATACCGACTCCCAAAAACAATCACGTGACCTTCAAATTAAAAATAAGGTTTTGCTTCAAATACACAAATAGTACTCAAATTACGCTGAAAATATTTGAAGGCAAATAAAGACACAATCTAAGAATTTGAAACATAACGGCATTTTCCAAAAACGTCACGTGATCTTATTTTTCAAGAAATTAGGATTAATATATGACATATTCCAAACCTTATTTTTTAATCAGTTTGTTATTGATTTTATTTGGACTATGCTGTAATGAGAAAAAGTCTTAAGAACGTTTAAAATTTATCCTCAAATTTTTTTGACGTAATTTGAGTACTTTTTCAAATTACCGTATATCGGTACTATGTTTTTTCAAAAAGTACTCAAAATATTTAAAATCGGATAACGGATTCGCGTTCTACGCCTACGATTACACTAGAATGCATATCTTTCCACTTCAGAGCTCCAGAAACTGACCTAGATGGACTGATGTAAAAAATCAAGTCGATTGCGTCATCTCAAATTAGTCATCTCAATAGTTGTTTTTTTCTTTTCGAGATTAAGAAGCTCATTTCGAAAAACTTTTGATAAAAACATTGAATTGTATTTGAACAGAGCAAAGGCAAAGTGTTAGCGGTTTAATACTACTAACTTCAATATGTCAAAT
>SCLH01000121.1:212566-289151 GCA_004367855.1 Oikopleura vanhoeffeni
AAAATTACCGCGAAGGTTGGTTCTGTTAGTTACAAATGTTTTTGGAATATCCCCTTTGCTAGTTTGACGGGAAATTACCTTGAAAGAGGCTCAAATCAGCGACACCCACTCCCTTAAAGGCCTTAAATTTTTTTCAGAAGATTTCTTAACTTTCAAAAACTCATGTAAACTTGTCAGGTGCGAAATTTCGACGCGACAAAGTTGCTTTATCTCAATAAGTAAACAAGATAGAGAAATTATTTTATGACCAAAAGATCAAGAATTGTGAAAAACTTAAGCATTTCAAGTTAATCCGATAATGTTAACTATAAAACTAAGCGCTAAAGGTGTGGGTGACGATAATTGAGAATTAATAGAATACCTTTTTGATTGACCTATTTTGTATAGAATTTCTCGCTGTTTAATTAAGTTTCTAGGATTTTTTTAAATAAAATCGGTTTTATATAAACAAATATTTTATGGTCAAAATCATAATCTATAATTTTGAAAATTTAAGATTCGAAATAAAGGGTACCAATTTCGATCTAAAATTTTTATAAAACGTTTAACTAGTAAAAATGAAGACACTCAAGTCGAAATACTGCCAAAAAACGGTTAACTTCAACCTTTTAATTTTCATAAAAGTTCAGAATTTCAACAAAAACTAGAAATTTACATGTCTTTTCTGAGACTTTGGAGAGAAAATCGGGAAAAGGGCTTCGTGTGTACCATAATCCAGGCGTTGCGGTATATTTTTGAAGAGGAGTAGGCTTTTGCGTGAGGCTCCCAAATACGCTGTTTTGACCACTAGGGGCAACATTTTTAAAAAAGGGCTTCGCTTGGGGATGCGCATTCATATTTGGAAGTTGAATTGCAAATAACAAGAAAAATGATTTTCTGAACGTAGGTTGAAGTATCAGATGCTCTGAATAGTACTGGCAACTTCTTTAAAAGTTGTACTACGTATTTCAAAAATAAATAAATCATTTCTGAAGCCAAGTTTCTCAGAAACTTTACTTGAAAATGTGTAAAAAATAGCCCAATTATCGTCACTCACATCCTCACTCACTTCATACTTAACATACCTAATCAATAAAGATTGCTGCCTAATTCAACAAATAAGATTGCTGCCTGCTGAAACTTACAGATTATTGACTGCTCCGTTGCTTGCTTAAAATCAATCTTGACCAATCCTAGAATAGTCTGAATGTGATCAGCTTTGTAAGAAGTTTGTTCCGAATTCCGCTGCAATAGCTAGAACCGAACTACCATACCCAAGAAAGCGTCAAGGATTACTTCTTAAACTGACCTTCAGCGGACCTGTAGGTTACCCGTATAAGAGGGTAAAGTAAGTCCATTTTGTTCTTTGTGTAACATACTTACATGTACTGCTTATAGTTTAAAGGTAGCTGTTCCATCGAACGACTGTTGTCCGCCGGTCCAACTGAGTCGCTGCTCAGAACTGTCAATCAAGTAAAGATAAAGCGGACATGCTTAGGATTTATCTACACTAGTTTCTCCGTTATCGTTACTTCAATTTTAAGTTTATTTGTGCTGATTATGGATTCATTGGTGTATATTTACAGAAAATAATATTTCTTGTGATAAATATGTGTTCACTAAACTGTTTTCCCATTGAAAAATTATCGAAAATTTTAGTTTTTAGAGAAATTGTTTAATTTTTAATTCAGGAAAATTTTATTTGTGAACTTCAAACCTTAGTTAATATGTAAAAAAGGCTTTCACCGCGTGCAAAAACATCGCTTACTTTGTTTCTAGACAATCAAACGGGTTTTATTCAAACAAATTTATCATAAAAATTAAAATTTGATCGTAAATTGTATATAACTCCGTAAATACATTCGCTACGAAAAAAAAACCTTTAAAAATGAATTCAGCGAGGTCGATTTCATATTGAACCTTCCAGTTTCTTTGAAGAAACAAAATATTTTACACTTTCGTAAAAGTGCTCTGGTTACGTAACAAGATGGACTATAAAAATTCTGCGCCAACAAGTTGTTCGCAAGTGTTGAAACTGAACATCATAAATATCAGTTGGAAATCTTACTAAAATTGATGGAGACGATCGATTTTTGAAAAATGACTGAAATTGCATTTTTTTGGCGCTCAAGAGCATTCTAGGGCAAAATTCGGAAATGTGCTTCAACATATTCTTGGAATTTTAGTTTTACCACAAATGATAAAATTAAATTTCACTCTATAATGAAGGAGGAGATCAATTTTTAAAAATTGTCATTTTCCAACCTTTTTTGCCTTATAGACTATAGCGCTACTACATAATTATGAAAATCGGTTATGATACTCAATTATGACGAGCAATTGTCTGACATTTCCAAAACTGTAAAGTATATAATTTTATCATCTCTAGTTTTTAAACAATTAAGAACCAAAGTCGAAAATGGCAAAAAATTATTAAGTGGTCAATCACTGTATATTATTTAACATAGCATAATTTATGTTTGATTTCAACGAATTTAATCAAAACAAAGAACTGCCGACAATTGAGAAATTCGAAGACGAGAGAAAAATTCGACATTTTTTAATAAATATTTGTAATCAGATGAATTTTTGTATTTGTAAAAGAAATCTGTATATGTTTTTTTAAACACAATCCATAATACTGAATTCAAAATCAATTCTCCTGTGAATATCCTTCAAAAAAACCATTTTTTGCAACAATGGTTTATTGTCAAATATAAATTATAACATAATTTCAAAAAAATACTTTTCAAAATATTTTTTACCCATCTCTTGTTGTCAAAAAACATCAAGAGTGGCGTTTTCTAATTATTTTTTGCCATTTGAAGCAATGAAAATTTAATCATTTATATTTGAAACCCTGATTTGTTTTGTAGAAATTTGAATTTTGACATCCTTTATACATTTACGCAATACAAAATCCGTTGCAGCAAATATTTCAACAGAAATTAAAAATGATCCTGCTTAAATAATTTAGATGGTTGTCATCTTTGTCAAATATTTTATTATGACACAGAAAAATATTCGGAATTGAATTCCTCGTTAGAAATCCAGATTCTTTGAATAAAATTGTTTGAAATATCAGTGACACATTTAAATTTTTCGCAATCATCATCACATTCAGTTGGTGCAATGAGGTTCGTAAGTTGGCAAACTCGCAAGATCGAATTCCCCTAAAGTTTTTAAAATTACGAATGAGATCAGATATAGTCTTCAAATTATACTTTATCTCTACCTTCGACAAATGTAGTGTCATATACTTAGGGAGCGAACCGGCAAACTGTCAGACCAAACCAAAACGGTAGTCAAATGTTGTTTGACTTACTGCTTGAACTAGATTAAAAAAACCAGAAGAAACCGATTCTGAGCATTAAAGAAATAGTTATGCCCTCTAGTGGCCACAAATGAGCCAACAAAACCAGTTTTTATGACTGAATTGTAATTAAAGCGTATTTGCCTTGATTTTCATGAATTATGAACATCACGGCTAGCCATGGCTGTACTCAGAAACTAGTTTGGAAAAATTAAGGCCATTTTGATGAAATGTAGACTAATAGTCGATAATCGGAAAATGTAAAGCCGCGTGCCTGAGCGTGTGACGATGTTTGGTAGTTAGGTACAATTCCCTGAGAAGTCCCGAAAACAAAGTATACAATAATGCAATGAAATCTACGAGTTATAAGTGAATCGATCATTCCACGTCCACTGGTGGCAATTAAAAATTTCTCAAATGACCGGAAACCGGTTTTATGGTGAAATAATCGTTTTTTTTTTTTTGAAAACCTTGATATCAATTGTAACTCTTAATTTTTGTCAGAATTTTTTCTTGACAATCTTGAAGGTAAAATTTGACTTTTTTGGATCTTTCAGGCTATGATACAGACAATTTAAAGTTAAACCCGGTATTTTCACCGATGAAAATACAGGCAAAAAAAAACAAAAAATATGTTTATTTTTTACGAAAAATCATTTCGCGCCAAAAGTACTGCTGCATTTTGCGACTGCAAATTCTTATTCTCTCATTTCGTGAGGGATGGGCTAATTAAGCCAGAACGTTAGAATAAATAGCCCTTTATGGAAATACAAATATTTTTTCTTTTTCTGTTTCAACTTTAGCTGACGGCTTTATATTGAGCAACAGACTTTAATAATAGAATCTTGCGTTCGGAATCGGAAGCCCAATACGATCTCAAATACTGCTATCTGTACGTGTCCGTGCCTCTTACTTGAAACTCGGCGCCGTAGCTACGGGTTCGAAACCCACTGAATGTTTGTTCTTACGTGTTATATTTGATAATAGATTCATAGGCAAGGGTCTTGATAATTGAACCGCTAAATTTTATTGGTGTGTAATCACTCAAGCAATCACTTAGACAACATCAGTGGGATTCGAACTATAGTAAGCGTTTTTGAGATGGAGTTCCGTTCCGAAAAGGATATATTATAATTTATACCTCTTAATTTTTCTCCCGTTTTATGCTAAACCCCCTAGTTCAAAAGTTAGATTTTGGCCCGTTCGTTCCCTACATATATATTAGTTTTTAGTGTTATATTAATACTTACCATAAGCAAATACCATAATATCGAAACCATATCGAGAGGTATATGAACCAGGGGCGTTTGTACCGTCATAAATAGCCGTTAAACCAGTGGTGATATCAAAATATTCTAAAGGAATTGGTCGTGCAAGTCCGATTCCTTGCAAGGTTTTATAAAATTGTGTTTATTTTTCAGTGACAATTTTGCAAAAACATCATTAAATTTATTTTCTAAAACCCTGCCTGTTCCCCCTACGCTAAAAATGAATGGAGTATCAAAATTTGGCTCTGTTTCAAAACCGTAAGTTACCCAAGATCTATGTCCAGATCGTGGAGTACTCATTTTTCCATATTTTTCCCAGCCGTTTGTAGTCAGACGAATAACATCTGACGAAATTGATTGGACTCCATTAACTTCCTTTTTATGGGGTCAATTTGAAAATAAAAAAAATACAGTTCAAAATGTGCAAATCGACTTGTCGCCTAGAAGAAGCTAATTTTTTCGATATTATTATATTAATTAGATAATTTCTTTCAAGAAATAAACTGAATTTATGCAAAAGGAACGGTCTCTAAGGGAACTAACGCCTACACTTGTGTGTTTCTCGATTTCTAACTGTACAAAAACGTTTAAAAATAATTATACACAAAACACTTTGAACTCAGCCTTGAAGTAAGCACCCCCAGTAATGAAAATATCTTCTCTTTTAGCATCGTCATTTCGAACAGAAACCATATCGAATAAATTATGGCCACCCTGAAAATAAATATTTGATCGCTAAACATGATAAGTGTCGCAAATTATAAAAAAAACTTCAAGAAAATCTGTGAAATTGTATGTTATTACTTACGGCATAAATATCGTAGTCATAGCGGTCGAGAACTTTCCATGTTCCTGAGGCATCGAAGCATTCTACTTTGTTTGTGTAACTACTAATTGTATCGCCTTGTTTCAACTAAAAAATAATGTTTGATTTAAACCAAAAAGCTCAGATCTAATTTATTTTCGGAGCACTTTTAGTTTCTGTGCTGAAATTGACCCAGAAAAAAGTTTGGAAAAAAAATATGTCCCGTTTTTCAAAAATCAGCATTTTTCGAAAATAATGAAAAATTTTTTGCCTATTATCAAGCTTGAAATTATTCTTGAAATTTATTTAGAAAACTCTAAGCTAAATGATAGATAATTTCAAAAATGGTTTTACATAGATCATTTTTATTTATGATTTCCTAGAACAAATCAAAAAATTAGCTACCGAAGGCAAAAAAATGTTTTGTCGGGCCTACTTTACATTATTGATAAGTTAAAAATTTGTTTTAATAAGAAATGCTCATGTGATTTTAAAAAATTAAATTTAAGGTGTGCCATAATTTCTAGGGCAACACTTTTTAGGGCAACACTTTTCATAGCGCTGTTAATTAAGAAAATGATTAATAATCAAATTTTCTCTGCTTTATTTTCATCTTAAATTTTGAGAGGACATTTTTGTAAAAATTTCACGCTTTTACAATTTATAAAGTCTATGATTCAAAACATACCGTTGTCGAACCACCGACAACTAAAATACCAGCACAAATTGCATTGTAATATTGAGTAGCAACTGCACCAAAATCAGCCCTTGCATAATTTAGGAAGATTTTGTCCTCAACGCTCATAAATCCGAATTGATCCCACTCAAGTACAGTTCTTGATCTTACATTAATACTGTTTGTAAATCCACCAATCAGAAAGTTTCTACCAGAACAATGTGTGTTTTTCAGACATGTTACTCCTCTGTGATGCAGTTTACCAGTTTCTACAGTACATATACATGTACTACAGTCGTTACAGTTATTATTAGTATTTTGTGAATTTGGAATTGTCCAATTTGCAGTAATTTCGTTGTTGTCAAAGCCAAGGTCGAATAAGACATCTCGAATCGGAATCATTCCCAAACCTTGATCACTTCCTTCATAAGGTTTGTCGATCATCGATACAACTTTATGGAGGTTTACTTTTTTTGACCATGTATTACTTAACTCGTAGACTCGATTCTAGCCAACTAGTTGCCATTCACCATTAAATCGCATTTTACGATGCTTAAACATTAATGACAAGATCAGTTATAAAGTTATCGATAAACTTTGAAACAAAATGACGTTTGTGCGTTTTTTTTTGAAAATTTTTACTGTATTACAGTACTTATTTTTTGCAAAAATTTTTCAAATCACAAAATTAAACCTTTCATCGTGATCAAAAAAAAATTCTAAGACTTTTTTCCCATTACACCATAGCCCCAAAATGATCACGTGACCGTATATTTAAGGAATAAGGTTGGTAAAAGTAGTACTGTTTTTTTCCAAAAATTGCTTAAATCAATTTTTGAAAGAAGTGAAGTGGTTCTTTAGAAGTTTTTAAGACTTTTTTTCCCATTACACCAAATAGTGATCAAATTACGCCGAAAATTTTTTNGAACGTTACCAAACCAAAAAAAAGAATGTGTGAAATTGGCCGAATAAAATCATGGGAAGCAAATTAATCAAGACACAAAACATAGCCGTAATTAAAAAAATGACTGAAACTACAATAAATTGAACGACAAAACGTTGCTAAACATTATTACATAATTGTAAATAAAGATTAATTAGTTAACCCCCATCGAACCCAGCATAATGCACTTTAAAGGAATCACTTAAAGTCAGCCAAAAAAAGACGTGAAAAAATGAATTTAAAAAAAGCTCTCTTCGAACATTTAAAACGAACAAGATCGAAAATCTAACCAAAATTTTTGAAAAAAAAGTCAAATAAGACAGATATGGAAGCCATCGGAGCAAAAGAACCTCGAAAAAAATAACCATTACTAAACAAAAATCACAATTCAAATAAACAAATAACCAGGCGATTTAAAAAAGTCTGCTGACTAAAATTGCGCAGAACATAGCATCCACATAAACACAATCTCGAAAAGCAGAATAATTTGGGCGAGTTCAAAAAAAATAACCGATTTCGAATTTGAGAGATACAAGTACGATAGAGTATCACAGCCAGCGCTGAAGCAAAGATAATGAATTTGAAAAAAAATAAATAAATTATGATAAAATTATCATATGCACCATTACTATACTACACATATACCCAATCATTTGGCTTAATATTAAGAAAATAAACTCAACACAATTTCATAAATCGAGAAAACCTAACGGAATTTCTCCCGAAAAACTTGTACATAATTACCAAAACTATTAAATAACCGAGCAACACAACACTTATATATGATCCACCCAACAAATAAAAGCAATCCAGCACACAGTACAAACCAACCAGTATTAACATACCAACTTAGCACTGCGCATTAGAAGACAAACAAACATGTTCTGGAGTCCACCATACGTAAGTATCACTGTTAAATAACCTATACGACCAGATTAACTACGTTTTTCCTAGAATTAAGCATAAAATTCTAGAATATAATAAAAAATTACTTTCAAAAGTGCAACTCTCTAACTATGATCATACGGAACAAATATAAAATTGAAACAACTAGTTATCGATAAATGACCTGTCTGTGAACAACGCTAAAAAATCCATTTCTGACAGGGTATATTCATATCTATCGGTAAATCTTTATTTATTAATGCTACGCAAGGCATAAGGAAACAAAAGTTACGAACCAATTTCGCACAACGTGTGTTTAAGAAAGAGAAATGATCTACTACAACAAATTACGAATCTATATTTAATATAAATTTTAATAATTATTTGGGCTTATTGATAGCCCTTAACGAAAAAATATCAATTTCAGTACAAAATTGTTTGAGCTGAGCTACTGCTGAGCTACCGCTGACTAAAACTCTGAGTGACACTTACTAAAGAATCTACTGTCTTGAGACACTCAACTGTTCAGGAGGAACCACATACTGCTACACACGCTATGAGCTATCTGCTAGCGAATACAACTGCGACTACATCCCACTTGCTAGCTAAACTACACTAGCAGCTGACATACCTGCTAAAAATGAAATACGTTTTAAACCTATGTTTGAAGCTGAACTTTGATTTTTTTCTTGCAGAAAAAGAGTCAAGAAAAGTTAACTTCATTAAAGGATTGTGAACGAACGAAAACTCAGACTATGTACTGTATCTGCCATCTCATGAGAATACCACTATTGTAGAGCAACTGCCAGATTTTAACTATAAATTGTTTTTGGTTTGAGATTTTCAAAGAAAAGCCGTTTCCGGGGTTGAACAAAGAGATATCACGGTTAAATTGAAGGCGAGACCAGCACACCTTAGATCTCAGATAACTTGATTCTGACCTAAAGTTTGTAGAGTAAAATGCACAATTACGAAAGATCAGGAGATATTTTTAACTATAAGCTTTTTCTGAATTTAACTTTTCTTTTTTAAAACAGTAGGGTTATAGAAATATTATAGTTCAGAATAGCACCAAAAAACCATGATAATTCAAACGTATTATCCCTGAACCTTGGAGAGGAAGATTGGAAAACTCCGCCTCGGACCATTAATCCAGGCTTTGCGGTGGAATTGCAGCAACGAGCCTAAAAAATGTTTAGCTGTAATTAATTTCAAGGAGAGTAGGCACTCTTCGTGAGAGGCTATGTCCCAACACAGCGACGTTTTGACCACAGGGCAAAAATTTTGAAATTTTCTCGCTCGGAGTGCGCATTTTTTTGCAAGTATAGAAACGCGCAAATAACGAACAAAAACACACAGTCCGAATGAGGGAATGAATGAGGAGTACACCTTTTAGCTGCTTAAGAGCAAGAGACCGCCTAGCTAAAAAATCATTTCTGAGCGTAGCAATGAGGTATCAGAATGCTCTGACATACGTATAGCACTTCCTTAAATGAGTTGTTGATTCTAGCCGTATTTCGGACAAGAAAAATTAGATCTATTTCGCAGAAGAGACCAGGATAACACACAACAAACCTATCAACCAGAAACACTGTGGAGAAAAAGACACCTATTATCCGACAGCCCACAATCCTTAAGGCAATATAAAGCAATCTTTCAAAAAGTTTGCTGATGGAGCAAAACGACGACTTTAAATTGTTCCCCTGACACGTTTAAACTGAACAACATGGATATTTTCAAGCGCGCCTCAAAAATTGTATAAATAAACACAAAACACAAAAAATAACAAAGAGAAATTAAAACGGACTTGTCGTTCCCTAACCCTACCACACTTAGTGTAATAATATCACTGTAAAGTATCGAAAAAGCCCTCCGATTTGAAATTTGACAGATTGATTTGCGACCGAAATTAAACTAAGTAAAAAAACCAAACAGAGATCAATACTATGAACCTAACAACTTCACGAAACACTGTTCTACCATGCCTTAAATGACAATTGATCACTGTGTCCCAGTGGATACGGATACCTTATATATTCTAGAGAAAAATACTCACACATGCAATTATTGCCAGATACGAAAATAGTGAATGAACTTATGTACCCAGAAAGCGATGTTGACTAACGACCACTTTTACTACCAACATGAACATAAAATTACTTTACACTCAGCGAACCAGGTAAAGTGAATAAAAAATCTTATATAATTTAAACCAATTAAAGAAAATAAAGAAAAGTACCGAAAGAATCAAACAATTAAATATCTTGATTTATTTACAGTAGACATTATAAATCTATGTTTTTCTTAGATGAAATATTAATTAAAAATATTTGCACAACAGCCATTCATAGTTGAGAAAATTGTAATGACCGCTACTACGAGGATGGACCACAAATATACCAATAAAATAAGCCGCTGCATAAGCAGTGTTCGACAATCTGTCTCATAAACGTAATAAATCGACTTATCACAAAACACTCGCCGATTCTTAGAAAAATTATTTAACGGTCATACTAATTTATGGGAAATTTCAGCTAGAGACCAAAATGTTTTCTGACGGAGCTAACTTTGATTTGGCAACATTACACATAATTCTTAATATATCATATAAATTATCGGCTGCGAGCTGATAGACGAAGAAGATACCCTAGTCCCACTCGTCGAAATTGCGCGAATCACGACGATTGATCAAAAAAAGGACAGTTCAAAATAGAGGTAAAACGCGAACCGTGCAATGGATCCTAGAGGTTTCTTTCCTAATAGTACTATAACTTCAACTGGTAGATATTGAATAAAAGGGCAGGTATTTCATTCAAGATATAACTCAAAGACTCAACAAAGAACATACCATGAAAATAATATAATATGCGGAACCATCGCAGTGCGGATCAATAATGATACACCGTATCCACCTCTTATCTGCAAATCTGAGAGTAGTGGGCTGAAAAGAAGAGAAAGCGGCCCATGGTGCAAGAAGGTCTTAGATGTAAAGGATTGAGAACTCTCTCAACCAGACATCTCTTAGAGTCAAGGTCAAAAAAGGGTGAATAAAGGGATCAGAGGATTAGCAGAGCCCCTTGGTTAACACCAAAATCGGACCTTTTTGCAAGACAACTTACAGGAAACACTACGCGGATACACCATCAATTCAAAGCCCGAAATGCAAGAAACAACTCATTCAAATACCAATGTCTCAACCATCTTTAAAATAGTCACACGATCTCCGGTAATGGGCGCGAATAAAATTCACGCCATAATCCGAGGAATTTATTAATGCCCACACGAGATACAAATAACAAAGGATATGTTCCATTTATTAAATGTAAGATAGAGTTTCCCCATGATTTTGAGGAGAACAAAAAAGATGAAACACATATAGATAGTATAAAACTGAAATTCATTAACTTTAGTAGATTTGCCAGAAAATTATATAAAATCGATATATAGTTCTTGACCGAGAAATCTTCATCTTTTTGAATTAAAGCAACTTCTAAAAGACATACGGCAATGATGTAATCAAAGAGCTACAAAAAACAACTAAAATTAGCTGAAACAAAATATAATTTCATGAGTACGAATTACACACTACGACAAGTCGTGAATGTGAGGACAAAAACTTAATGACCGCACCCGAACTCAGCATTGCTACTATAGAGTTGTCCAAGATTTCTATCGTGGTTAGAGTGGAACAATGGTACAATTCTAAAGAAGACAGAAATTATGCCTATTGTCAGATCACCACCACTATTGAGTCACCACCTTACCCCAACCCGGATGCGACATTAAAGAACCCAGAAAACGACTGTCATCCATTAGAAAATAGAAGCACAATACGGTAGAGAATCAAATATATGTAGAAAATTATGTAATCTCCATTACAGAAACTTCAAAGAAAATATTTAATAATTTAACATGTAAAGTTGCGGTCTCGTTATCAAACCAGAACACTTAAATAAAGTTAAAAAAAAAGGTCATTTCAATCAAAGGGTTACTCGTCGCTAAAAAAGCTCGAAACGAAAAATTAGAATAATACCTAAACCGACCCAAAAAAATCGATGGTGCGCTTGTCCCAACAGCTTTTCATGACTCGTTCCCTACATTAGAGGCGCGACTGCAGTTACTCACAGGTTCAAATTCACTTCGACACAATAACATATATCGTTCTGATTTAAAGATTCTATTTTATAAAGCGATCGATGAAAAGAGAACTAAAAAAGCAAAAAGTAACCTTCTTTAATCTAAATAAACAAAAAATACATTATGAGTTAAATTAAATTGGTCCAGCACAGCTATCGCTAAAATGATATTTCAATATATTTTTCAGTGTAGGCCTATAGTGTATTCCCTGAGACTCTACTGGCAGTGAAAAGATCGGTTAATGATGATCGAAATTATGTTATTGCTGAAATCTTACCAAAGTACGCGCGTTGAGAGCAACATCTCAATTCGATTATGTTAACAAACGTCTAAGATAACATATTATTAAATAAAATAAAGACACTAAAAATTCGTATTAAGCGCGCCCCCTCACAAACTCAGAACTCACGTTTTCAGAAAACCAACATGCAGCATCGCCTTGGGTAACACTAAGATCACACACTATACCACCTGACAAAAATCAAACCCACAATTTCATAATAGTCTACGATCTTAGCTTTACTGAAAAAAAATACAACATCTTTTTACGATCACCAGAGAGGCGAGAGGAGACGAGCGGGCGCGCGAGAGCACGCGGGGCAGGAGGGGAGGGCGCGGGGAGCGGCAGCGGCAGATATAGGTGCGGTGTCGCTGAGGGGCATAAAGAGCTCGGACCAGAGTGCGTATTAGGCAGAGAATGATGATGACGGATGAAGTATGAAAAGAGCGCGGGAAGAGCGGTCGGGAAGATAGAGGGATAGAGAGGGATACGAGACAAAGAGGAAATAGAGGCTAAATATGAGGTGGTTTATTGGAAGGTTGGGTTTTTAAAGCCTATATAGTGTAAAAATAGTAAGTACTGTCAGAGGAATGTGGAGGGATGCAGTGGGGGGGGAGAGCGGTGAGAGAGCCGAGCGCTGATGAATGGAAGGGCAGGCCTGGTTTGCAGGCGGTGTAGGCGCGACGAAAGAGTCTCTAGGGAACTGGCTTAGGAACGAGGGGAAGGTTCGCGTCGAGAGCGAGGGAGAGGCCGGCCCGCGAGAGAGGACACTAAGACGCGAGACAATGAGTCCGTACTCGGAGCAGTTCTACGTGATGGCGACAGGCAGCACGCGAGAGCGAGAGAGGCGCGACGAGGAGCGAGAGGAGAGGAGAGAGCGAGAGAGCGAGAGAGAGGCGCGAACACGCGCGATGTTATAGGAGCAACGACGATGATTGTGAAAAGACCGTGGGCGTGGCCGTATATAGCAGAGAGTTGAAGAAGTGGTGGCGAAGGAGAAGGTATTAGGGTTGATGGTATGTGAAAAATGCAAGTATCGGGAAACCAGAGACGAGAGCTATGATAACAGAGGATGCGTAGGGGGGCACGGTGGTGAGATGCGACCGGGGAAGAGAGAGAGCGGGATCACGGGTGTGGTCAGAGCAACAGAGGAGCCAGGGAGAGACGGCCGGCAGGGTAGATTCCGGGCCGCAGGTCGCACAGACGCGGGCCGGGAGCCTCGAGTGAAGCAGGGACCGCAACACGAGGTTAGAGGAGATCGCACCAAACACACACACCGGAGACCTGCATGGAGACTACAATCAATAGGGAGGTGATGGAGAGGGCGGGACATGGGGTAAGCAAAATACGCGGCGGGCGAACTCTATTTTGATGTGAGGTAGAATAGACATCGGGCTTGCGGTTCGGTGTTCTGCTTGCAGAGAGGCGAGCCCGACCTGAAGTATAAGTCATAGGTTGAAGGGCGGAGAGCACAGGAGAAAGAGAGTCGCGAGAGGAGAAGAGAGTTAGATGTTAGGAAGGATAGGTCAGCGCACTAGGGGGACATCTCTCTCACGCTATCTGCAGTGAAGGCCGAGCCTCAGGGAAGGAAGAGGAGTGACCGTGAGAGAGGCCAGGAGCCTGGGATCGAGATCGCACGGTAGGCAGGGGCGCGATGGACAGGGGGATAAGAGCGGAGATGGAACGTGTGGATGCTCACGACGCGAGTGAGATGGCAAAGAAGAAGAGACGATTGGGGAGCGGCGGGGGTTGTATGGGAGAAAGGATGGGTGGGTAGACATAGTGAGGTCGCGCTGGGGACGCTCGAGAATGATAGGAGTGAAGGAGTCTGGCGGAGGGGGAAAAGCTGGTGGGTATGGGGGCGGGGAGGGCTGCAGGCACAGGGGAGCTCTGTTGGTTTGAGAGAGAGAAGGGCGAGCGGTAGAGAGGGGCGGTCGGGAGGGGTTAGACGGTGGGCCCATGGAGAGGGGCGAGGAGAGAGTGGGGGCGGGTCGAGGGGGGTGGTAGGCGGGGGCTTGGTGGGGTGGGGGGGGCTAGGGTGGACGGAGAAGAGGTTTGTCTGGATAATGGGGGCAGAGTGAGGGGTGAGGGGGGTTGGTGCAGGGAGGGTGTCGGGGAGGATGAGTAGGAGATGACAGTGGGAGCGAAGGGAAGCACGGGGTAAAGGAGGTGCTAGGGCTGAAAGGAGAAGCCAGTGGCGCAGGAGGCGAGAGAGGGACCTGCACTGAGGGAGAGGATACACATTATCAAGGCGCAGTGGCGGGCAGTGGAGGCGAGAGCGGAGGGAGATAGGGCCGGGAGAGTGTAGAGATCGTGGGGAGTGAGGTGCGAGAGCGGGGAGAGTGGGAAGTAAGGAGAGGCGAATGTGCGGGGGGTGAGGAGGCTGTGGTAAGGTGAGTGGGTGTAAGGGGTAAGTTTCTGGACATATCAACAGGCATGACGTTTATCGAACATACATGTTAAAAAAACAAAAAGATAAGTTCCACGTACGAAGCTGGAAAACCAGTTGCTAACTGGTGTCCAATGCAACTCAGTTCGAATGACCCTGAGTTGTGCAGCAGAGTTAAATGAAGGGAAATGTGAAAATGGCAGAGGATTAATGCAGACCAAATATAGTGACACAGCTACTCGATGCACGGGGCAACTATTGCCGCACTGGGGAAAATCGGTCAATGGAAATGTTGTAGAGAGGCGCCTCGTAGAACGGCAACTTTCGAACCAGTACACTCACAAGTGCTACTTTTGCCCAAACGAACCAATTGATCAATGGAGTTTAGCGAGAGATCATAATAGAATAAATTGATACAAGGGCTTAGATCCCAGACACTACTCATAACTTGACTATTAGTCACCCAGGAAGCCTGAATCGCGGAGTTATAGGGTGATTATCAATAATAATAATTAATTATGTAGTAATTATGTATTCAATTTATTAATTATATTATGTAATTATTATATTATTATGACATATTATTAATATTAGTAATTATTCATTATAGTATTAATAAGAATATATAAGATTTATTTGAATTATTGATATGTATTATTAATCTATTACTGTATTTTATTATTATTATATTATGATTAATATTGCACATATCAATGATTCTCGATATTAATTATTACTCTATGATTACATCTGATATTTTAATAATTTAGTTAATTAATTTAGTATATAATTTATAAATTATTTTATCATCATGAGTAATTGAAATCAGATTAATTTATAAATAATATATTTTAGGCAAAAAAATAATCATTTATATAAATCACCTATATGAATATATTAATAATTATTAATAATTATTTTTAATTTATAATAATCTATACTATTAAATAATCTCATAATAATGATAAGTTATTAAATTATTTATTTTTATATTTATTATTAATTTTATTCAATATTGATTACATTATGATTATATTTAGTTATATCACAGAGGAGAGTGAGTATTAAATATATTATTATATTGAGAAGTGAGTGATTAATATATTACTTATTATTAATATAATTATTAATTAGTTATTAATTAATTCATAATTATTGAAGAGTTTAATAATTATGTCTCACTGTTCACTGTGCATCTTATTAAACATCGATCTAAAAATAAATTATTAATTATATTAAAATAAGGTAATGAATTATAGGAAATCTATTAAAAATTAATATATTAATATATTGAATTAGAGAGAGTCACTCTTAGTTTACAATAAATTATAATTATTATATAGAACTCGGATATCATATCTAATTTAATGATAGTACTAGTAACCAGTCACATAAATGATTTATTAATTATTAAAGTAATATTATATTCTATAGATCTATTAATTTATCTCAAATGTATTATTAAGTATATCAGGAGAGTATGTATGTAACATTGGATAATGTGAATTATTATTATCATTTTCGTTAATTTATTATCGAGGATAGGGAGAGAGTGTATTCAGTCACCAGACTACTATTACGATCCAGCTGCACATCTCACTGCCCCTTCCTGCTGTCCAGACAACGTAACAACGTCATAGAATAATTTGTTTTTGTGTACCTGTCACGGAATTCGGAGACCGCGAGACGGGCTCTGGTAGGATCTCTGAAACTCACAATTTCGCTTCCCACGCAGGCCAGTAGTTTTTTCCTTATGAACAATTTATCAAATAGTACTGAATACAGAATCAAAAGCATTTTTTGATTCATGTTATTTGCACTCTGAAAATTCGCAAATTAAGAGTGAGACTGCCAGACGGCGTTAATATCTGTATAGACTCCTTCTAGACTACGTTGAGACAAGACCTAGTGTACTTGATTATAATCGAGCCACGAGAGAGCGGAAAGTTTCATCTATCAATCATAACATTGATTTTTGATGTTAAATTAGATAAATAGATATCAAGTAAAATTGATACAAATCCAAAATACGAAAAAACATTTTGTGAAAAGATTTACCTTTAAAAAAAGCATCATAATGTAGATAGAAGAAGACAGTACAAAGAAACAATCGGACGAATTCACGTAGCTTGTCGCTAAAGGACAACTAAAATAAGCTATGCTATTATTAATACGGAGAGAAGACGCGAATTGGCCTCTATCCAATGAGTCATTGTCCCGCCAAACTGACAAAGGTGATAGTTCAAAAACAGTATTCTGTGACTGAAACTAGAACCCATCGCTGCGCGTAATTTTAAAACTTAACAATAACTCGATACGAGATTCCACCATACGCCGACCCTAGCGCTTATAAAAAGCCTGCATCTAAACACCTTAGTGCACTACCTTTTAATTTTGCAACATCCCTCTTTTATCAAAAAATTGTGTTCAGCAAAGACACCGGAAGGAAAAGCCTCTAACTGGGAATAGCGCAAACGACGGCTTGTATTAAAAAATGTCATCTGAATTAGGAAGAAAAACCAAATATATGAAATGATACAGTTTAGGAGGACTCAGGGCAAAAGACACATATCTCCGAAGCAGTCTTCCTATGAGTTGAAGCAGATAGTAGGCTTCGACTCGAGTCCGATGACCTGAAGCGAGAAAGACTTGCTTCAAACAAAACAACTAGGAGTTCTCTTCAGAAGAAATCTCTTGCGCTACAGGACGCTGTACTGTGGGTATGGGTGCCATCTGTTCTAACGTCAGTGTCACTTGTGCATTAGATGCGCATAACCTGGTTACGTCCATGAATCAAGCTCGACGTACAGAGTTAGTTACGTGGACGAGGAAGCAACAGTCACAACGAAGCTATCAAGTTCACTCCCAGCCACAGTGGTGAAGAAGATAAGTCACACCGATATTCGACTCACACGATACTAAGCAGTGCAGCACAATCAGGATAAGACTTGAGGGTAGAGACTAACTAGAACCGAGAGAAGCATTTCAGATTTTTCCGCGAGACATATCTTTGGCAAGGTTGAGCCGTCTGCCTAGTGGGTGACGCACATAGCAATTCAACTTTACAATTGGAGAGGAAGCCTCAAGAGCGCAGCGGAGAAGTGTTTTGACATGCATAGAAACGCAGGAAATAAGCTTCAAATAATTTTTCCGTAATGACAAACACTGTTAAGAAGGATTTTGGTGCCATAATTTTAATCTGCGTAGCGTCAAAGAAAACAAAATGAGACCGAGCACTCGTGTTCAATTTTAAATCATGAGAACTTCTAGTCAATTAATTTTTCGCGTTTCGTTTTTTTTGAGCGTGTTAGAGGGGCACGCCCGACCAGCAAAATTGAACAACCAAACGCAATTCTCCTTGCACGTATTAATGTGTAGGCTTCTCATCGGAGCCCCACGCAGAAAAAAATAAATAAAAAAATCTGATGCATACACTTGAGGAGTACACTACGAGACGCATTTCGAACAGAAATGCCCTATTTATAAGTAACGCATTATAAGCGAGATAGGTTCAGGGTATAGTGGGATTGGTATCAGATTAGCGCCATGAGCGTGAAAATCTCAAAATACCAGCGAACAGGTTCCGGAGTTCCTCTGAGCGAGGTTAGAACAAATGAGAGTAGAACTGGTAATCATACACTTAGATGGTATTTGGCGTAGAAATGCTGATGTCGGAAGAGAGCTCACACATGCTGTAACGACACATGAAACCCATCCCACTATACACGAAAGTAAAGAGAGGGAGACGTCGTTCGCAACACAAGGACGAGACAGGGTCCTAGTAACACAAGTTTCGAGATCCAATGCTGAGAATATTGATAATCAATGGCCTGCTGCATCCTTTGAGATGCGGAATAGATACGAAATAGAATAGATGCTAGGGGCCAAAAGATAGACAGTTTTGGTACTAACGATATGATATTTTGACTCAATGTAACGTCAAATAAAGATGATGAGATGCGAACACACTATTTGATGAGTTTGTTCAATGTAAAATTTAGTCGTGACTGAACAAAATTTGAAACATGTTGCTTGAATTTTTTGGGAAATTTAAACTATACCCGAGTGACGGACAACGGAGTCAAAATTCTAGAACAACAAAGCATCAGATACTATTGCTAGTTGTGAGCCTACCATACTCTTCAGCCTGGCACAATTATCGCGGGGCGAATGTTTACTTCTTTTTAAAATCCCCAAGCGAGACAGTGTAGATCAGCATGCATTTCCTTGTATTGAGACCCCGAAAACGAAAGGGCTCAAAGATACAGGTGGTCGACTATAGGTGAACACTTACATGAGGAAGCAGTACTTGCAGATCAGGAAGTACATTATGCGAAACAGAAAAAACGCAACTTCGATGTTTTCGGCCTATGCACGTCTGTTCGCTTTTAAATTTTGGAGTAGTGTAAGAATCCATTATACTCTAGCCGACTAATTAGAACTACGAGGCGATGTGAGCAGTGCACCCATTGTTTTGCACAAAACATTATATTCACGTAGATAAATATTAGTAAGAGCACGTTCTGATTGGACGGAAGCCATCCAGTCATATTTGATTTATGTTGTGCGGGCAAAAATACTTGTGATTAAATAATGATTCAGTGAAGATGTTTAGAGTAATGGTTGGATCGGCAATCAAAGGTCGTCAACTCTCTATGATGCTAATCATATGCATTGGTCATTGAAAACCCTCGTGCAAGTTTCGTGCGTTCTATTGAAAATTGCCACGACGACTGCTCTCAAGATTATTGAATTCCAACCTATTGACGGTAACGTAATACTTAAAACACAATTCGGAAAAGCGCTAAACACACTGCTTTGCTACTAGTTTACAAATTCACGGCGAACTGTCAATCTGTTTCTTTCAATCAAAACAATTACAGTATGTTCGAACATATTGATGTCCTTTCTTCACGCATCAAGAATATAAGGAAAAAACAAAGCCTATTCGAAGATGACTAGTTGAGGATGACCGGCGAAAAAGTATCGACCTTGACACTTGTAAGAGAGAGAGCGAGCATGCACTTTAAGGTCAGTTCAATGAGACTCTGGAGAAAATTTGAGCTAAGCAGTATGCCAATTAACTAGAGTGTGACTCGTGAGGCGCCAAGAGAACTTTCGGAACGAATAATTCCGACAGTGTCTTACTAGATTCCGAATTTCACACCATGTTGGAGTACGTTAGTAGTGGAATAAATAAGGAAACCATAAGATAACGCATCAATTGGACGGATTACAATTATGTAGCATAAACAGTAGTACAAGGTTAACGATCGACGTCCAACAAAAAACTGATGTGATTAGGTAATAAACGGGTAAAGCGGTTCGTGCTGAGAGGACTGGATTCTCATTAACAACGCACATAGAGAATATACACCATCAAAAATAAACGACTGAGCAAACATAGAGAGAGAGAGAGAGTTTATGGGAATGAAAGAATGCGAATATCAACATCATGAATTAGCACAGTCATACCTTGAAAAAACGTGTGAAGACTCACGTTAACGTCTATATTTGAAAATATGCCTGTATCTATTCATTTAATACTTTGAAGATTGTGTCTTACTTTTCGCCTACGGAAAAAATATTTCAGTCGTACAATAAAAATAGTATAACTAAGTGTGGTCATATATCCGAAGCCAAACCTTAAATTACGTAATTTATAGCGTACACGGGATTGAGATTTTGATGAGGGACGATACAGAGAGAGTATCCATGGTTTGTTGTACCCCACCAAGGGTACTATAAGAAAAAGTTAACCACCTCTTGTCATCCGAAACATCAAGTTCCTGAAAACGTAAAAAGTTTTCTGAAAAGTCGCATCGTCATGAGTAGTCGGTCCATAAGGGCCGGTTAGAGGAATTTACCGACTGGAGTACACTGCAAGAGCACATGAAGGCGATAACTTACATGCCGCATAAGTGAAGTCAGGTTAACGAGAGTACTGTATCTGCAAATACTAAACCCATCAGTACGGATTCTTCGAATTTTGTCAACGCGATCGAGGGTATACATAACAAACGAATCACGATAATAAGATCAACTATTTATTGGCGCGTCAAAGCCGGAAAGGAAGTCTGACTTATTTCCTACATCCAATTGGTGACCACTATGGTGAGATGATGCCAACATTCATTTTTCATGGAGCGTCAATCAGTCTTTAATGAGAGCTCAAAAAGAACTGCTAGTAACTCTCAACATAAACTGTACGATGAGCATTTTAGTTTGAGCAGAAATAGTTCTCTTCCGGAACTGATACCCTAGACTAATAAAGCCGCATAAGTTAGACCTGATCACTGGCTGCACATCAGTGCAGGTCGGTTAAAAGATTCGCCTTCGTACCAACAATGCTTATATGAACGCTCATTAGAATCATTGACGCGATGTTAGCTTTTGTCACCCAGAACCAGGCAATCAACTACTTAAGTTTATCAACAGAGGTTACCATGACATCTGGTAACCATATCGGGCAGAGAAGAGATCGGATCAGGGCAGTGAAAGCGCGCCACCTCCAAGGGCCAATATATAACTAGATAAACAAAGAAAGGATGGAAAATGGTTCTCACAAGGTTGGGTAAGAAGAAAACGGTGACCCCGTTTTGACTATGAGTCAAAAAAAGCATACTTATATTTGAGAAGGAACACTATACTAAAGATGCTCTTAGCATCTTATTTCAAAAGAGTCACGTATTTTCATAAAGTATAACTTTCTGAAAGCCAAAACCGGTACTATAGCCAGGCTGTCTACTATTATCATTAAGAATAAGACACAGGTCACAGTGATAATTATGTGCGAGAGATATGCTGTAGTTGTGCAAAAAAAGTCAGGTAGGAATTTTTGGACGTCACGCTTCAAATAAACAGGGTACCCATGGACCAGAGTTCGAAAAAAAAGCTGCATCACCGTTCCAATTTGTGACGTATTATCAAGAGGTTTTTTACAGCGATATAATTTTGATATAGATGATCTTCGGATCATGAACGGATAGAGGAATGGCGTCGCTAACGAATCGAATCTACCGAGTAAGAAACAGAAAAATGTTAGAGAACGAAATTTAGTTTGGTGAGTGTGAAGAGAATATTGAATGTATTGTAATCACCACTGTTTTTATCAAAAACATTTAACTGAGAGGTATCTAGGCTATGATGCGCCCGGAAAATCCATCTCTGGCCGAGAAACTGATTGCGCAATTTCATTTTTGCCCAGAGGAATATCGGATAGAAGTAAAGACACACGCAACACGTGGTCGATTAAAACGCAGGTTCGTTCATTCAGAGAGATATGTATCTCGCAGCAGTATTTCTCCTACTCCCGGGTGTCGATATACTATGCGCAGACACAACACACTTTCACAACTTAGAGATGCGAAGGCTGGTAATCAAATATCTTACCCGAGCCCAGAGTATAAAAGTGGTATACACGCGCACGCTACATCAGGAACTATAGATCATATTTTTAAATTTCTTAGGAAAGAGGCAGATATCCTTTTGAGACCACGAGAAACTCGCATCCTCAAAACTTGCCATACTGCAATAGCTGCACGTGATTCGAAATCCCATCCTACGATACACTATATCGACCGTTAGTGATTGTCTTGAGTATTGATTATGGCAAGGGTGCTTGACAGACGCGACTCTGCATAGAGCTGAATTTGAAATAGGTGTGGTAAGAACGAACATTTCAAGATATCCCACCTAGAACAATCACCGTAGACATATCTATTGGATTCGAACTCGCGCTATATCGAGAAAGTAAAACGTTTTGCAGATCGAATCGCGTTGTAAACTATAACAAATCGCCGGCCATATATCGTCCGAATAAATACGCTACGTGCAATCTGTCAATGAGATATTTGAATGCTACACAACCGGTGCTACTCTCCAGTATCCATATCGCCAGTAGCAGTGATCACATTGAGCTACTAGCTAGTGAGTAAGTGTAATTACAAATTGCTACAAAACTTGCGTGCGTCAATGAATGATGACGGTTTTTGAGAATGGAGTTACTCAGCATAATTCTAGGGCATTTTGACCTAAAGTTCTTACACTTCATTTTGAAAAGTTTTCGAACCTAGTTATTAAAAAATGACTGAGCGAGACTCGTGATTTATGCATTCTACATAAACGCTAGTTGAAATTTTTTTAAATTATGACGAGTTGATTACAGAAGGGCCCATACGCCAAAAGATCCTTTTGTGGACATGATAAGTAAGAACTTTCGACGATTATTTAGCGCCGTCCCCCTGTATGTGGAGAAAAAGCGACAATTTTGTATCACACAAAGTGACGACACGACGTATAACGATCAATCATCCTAGGAGATGGACTATGTATTAAGATTTCATACAGAGTCTACCCTGATGTCTTGCAACTAGAGGGAACAGCCCTGTATGATTACAGACATTCGATAATGTTTTATATTCTGTACAATATTACTGAGGAGAAGAGCACATGCGTGTGATCGTGAAAGGTTAATATATAGTCATGGATACTACGGCGCTACATCACTCGTAGGCTGTAATTGGTGACTTAAATTGATAGTGAGTACAAATTTTATGGTAACCACGTACTGTTAGACATGAATTCCGCGTAGCTAAACTTCGATTTCTGTAGGACTCTAGTGACTAGTTGTCCCACAAGCCACAAAGCGAATAGAAGGAACACTCTTTTAAACTCGCGCACATACGAGGCGAATAATAGTTCATTTCATTACCGCAAACATACATTTTTCACATAGCTAAAGGAATCTTCAGCACTCCCCATATTTGCATGCAAGACAGGAAGGAAGACGAAAATTATATAATTTCGATTATCATAAACGAAGGTGTAATAGCATTAATGAGGATACGAGAATAAGAAAACAAAAACTTTGTCAAATGGACGATGAGCTCTCGTACTTCCTGTTTATCTAGACAAAGCAGATGCGAGAGAGATAGAGAGACTAATGCTAAACCTTCCAATCACCACCCTAAAAAAAACCCCGTTCAAGTATAAAACTATCAAATGATTTCTAGCAGATGCTAGTCCTAAAAAGCAACATAACATAAGTGTTTCTGCAAACTCTTCGTCTCATTGTAAAAGACTCTAACACAAATTAGTTGTCTTAATATAATTATATTGTGGAACAGACAATGCGAGACCATAGCTACGCCTACGCCTAGCGGCGGCCTACGTGCCGAACGGCTTTCATCGATTGCAGCATTACTTATATGAGAGCGTTTTCGGAAGTATGTTGGGCATCATCAGAGATGTGATATCTGCTATACTTAACGCGGAGGCCAATAATTTCCACACAAATAATATCACATAAAAGAAAATATCATTGATATATAAAAAAACCCATCTCCGGTACGATACATAACATTTCTCCCCCCGACCTTTTGACACACTACCGCCAAAAGTGTCTTACTTATGTCAGCATTTCCGAAAGCTATGACTTCTGAGATCCTATTTAAACTGAGGCCATACTGTAATGCATCAGAGTGCTCGAGAATTCGTTACTTGATTCTTTTAAGAGAGATCATTTCTGCATGTATTTACGTACTTTGAAGAGAAATAAATATATGGTACCAATAACAGTAACATTTGAGTAAAAGTACTCAAAACATTTTATCGTCTAAATTAGAGAGTCAAAAGGGGTCAAAAACTCAAACGTATTATTAAGACTCTATACTAATATCACACAGAAAAGTCGATTAAAATTCAACAGATCACCGAATTTACTAAATCCAAAAATAAAGTTTTACAAAAGTATGATGCTCACATAAATAACTTCCTTATTCGAAAAACACACAGATTACGTAAACACTATTTTTAACGTTTCACCAAAATTTATTTCTTATTTGACAGGTATCACTGTGATCGCTTTTGGACTTAATAGAGATTAACAATGGTATAAACCGTCTTACACACAACTTCATAAGGAAACCACTTCATTCTTGTCAAAAATATGACTTTAACCTTGATACGCAGCACTTTTTCCCAGCTTAACACCAAATAATTCTACCCCGGTACGCCACACCACTCGTACATAATTGTACGAGCGAACTTTTCAAAAATCAAAAAGCAGTACCACTACATGGGCGGATTAAAAAGTTAGCGCGGAGGCACAATAGCTTTAAAAGCAAATTAGTCTTAAACCTATTTTATTTAATAACAATATATCGATTTAAAGTGGTCAAAACACTACACATTGCGCCCCCCGGAAGAGACATTTTCGATATTTTGATCTACACTTCAACCTCATAAATTTCAAAGCACACATAAGCACATTATCAATCACAGTATTAATCTACTGAATACTTTCAAGAACATCATCAATTTAATAAAAACAAAAAATTTACGATCGAGAATTATCCGAGATTTTCATATTTGTAAATTTGTATACTTCTTCGAAAAATTTTCTATTTTTTTACTCTACTTTGTATTACACTTCAAAGTAGAAGAATGGAATTAAAAATTTATAAGTTATATTTTTCGAGAAATGTATTGTTATTACTGGCTTATCTTATTGAGGGCGACCCAACAGAGGAGGCAAGCAAGAAGCGCATTAATTGTGTTCATTTGGTATTAAGTCTGATTTCTACAATCCGCACAGTTTTAATGTATAATTAAGATCTGAAAATACAGATCTAGAAAGCAGCTGAAGTTGACAATGATAGAGAGCAATCGGAAAGGAAGCGTGATTTACCACACGCGGTACTATGTGGACAGAGTCGTCCCCTATCCCGTTGGTGGCGCAGAAAAGTCAGGCCCGAGGGATTCTGTTCATATAACTGAGAGGATACAAGGCATATAGTGACAATTCAAAAAAGTGATCAAAAAAAATAATAATTAGAGTAAGAGCTGTGAAGTTGATTAACTTCAAGAGAAATATACTGTATACAGAGAAATAGTTTTATCGGTAAGTGGGGTTGTACTATTATCTTGCTCAATCAACGAAACGACAGTATGCTTCACCAAGATATATGATTTTTTTTAAAACGTGTTGACAAGATTAATTATCAGGTGTTTCGGTCTCAGGAAATTCCACAAGAGTAGAACTCCTACCGAGAGCGGAGAAGCGCTCGCCGACGGCACACAATACAACAAGTCGCATTTTATTTATTTCTTAACAATGATGGTGGTATATCGCGAATGGCCGAGGAACAAATGATGTAAAATCAGTGATTTGGACTTTCTGTTACTAGAGCAATAATCACGAGAACCAGCGATAAATTTCTTATCGTTAGTTTTCGTGCAACACAAAAAGAGTTAACTTAGACAGATTCGTACAGTAGATAAAAACACGCGGCCTCTTAATATATAATATTTAGTTCAATTTAGCGCGCTATGAGCTTAAGACGTAAGTATTTAGCGTATGGCAAAGAAAGAATGTAAAATTATCTCACACAGCAATATCTGTAAATCTAGATAGATTATTTATCACGGAATTCTCGGTACAAGACTTTTGAGTTCCTAGATCAAGCTACACAAGGAAGACCCTTGATGATTCAAGCCAACAAGAGCCGTTCGTATCGTATCGCCGTACTGACAGTGTTCTTGGATAAGCCAAGGGAGGGTTAAGAGATAGATTTGGCAAACACTTAAACCATGTGAGAGATGGTATTGTTTGAGTCGTTTCCCCTGTATCAAAAGGAGGAGCAAACTCAAATGACCTATTTCGTTGCTGGGGTAGTTCGTGTCGTCTGCGGAGGGTGATGAATCCAAAGGAGTCAAATGCAATCCAAGTATTTTAATTTCGAAATATTGAAAAATCTCCGACGCATCTTTGTATCAATATGTGTATGAATACATCGCAAAAAATAAAATATTTACGGCCCGGTTAAAGATTCTGAGACAGAGACTTCGTAGGGTCGAAAAAGGTCAATCTCGTACATATAGTTGTCGAATGGAGTGCCGTACACGCTTAAGCAATTTTGGAAAAAAAACAGCGCGTACCTCGGCATAGAGGCTTAGCTACTCCTGGCCGGGTCAGGGACTTTTACCGGAACATGCTTATTCGCCCTGTAATATGACGGTCAGCGTGATCATTTGGGCAGGGTGTATGGGAAAAAAGTTCTTAGAATTTTTTTTGATCCGACAGCATGAACGAGGTTTAATATCATCTGTATATGAAAAATTTTTGCAAAAAATACTATACGTAATACAAGTAAAATAGAATTTCAAAAAAAAAACGCACAAACGTCATTGTTGTGTTCAAAGTATCGATAACCTTTATAAACGATCTGGTAGTCATGTATGTGTATACGCAATCGTAAAACTAGCGATGGAACCATTGGAGCTTTGGCGAGATGAAACTACTGGGTACAGATTCATGTCTAAAGTCTACGAGTTAATAATGTATCACTTAATAAGTCAAATTACAGGCTAGGTGATGTAGGGTCATATAATATGACTCATATTACATTTCAAACGATCACAGATTTTTCAGTATTTTACAGAATATAAAATTATGAATTTACTACAGTTCAGTGCAAATCAGGAACTTAATTTAACTGACATTCCACCTAAGAAAAATTATAATGAGTCACCTGTTGATAAAATTGTCGTTTCTCCAAATACAGGGGGAGGCCCAATATCGTCGAAAGTTTTTTTCCAAAAATTTTGGCGATATGGGCCTTCTAAATAACGTCATAATTTTAAAAAAAATTCAATCGTATTAGAACTTTTACAATCAGTTTAAATGAAGTAAAATATCAAAATGCTTAGAATTAAGTACTCCACCAAAAGTAATCATTCATGACGCACTCAATTTGAGCAATTTGTAATTAAAACTTCAAACGCCAACGCAATTTCGGCGATATGGATACTGGAGGGATTTTAGCTAAAAATCTTGAAATTGCGTAGGTTTTATTCGGCGATATTGGGCCGGCGATATACTTTTACCAACGGAACTCCATCTCAAAAACGTTTACTTTCTCTATAGCGCGAGTTCGAATCCAACTAATGTTGTCTAAGTGATTGTCTTAGTGATTGCTTGAGTGATTACACACCTATCAAATTCAGCGGTCCCAATATCAAGCACCCTTGCCTATAATCATACTCAAGACAATCACTAAGACAAGATTAGTGGGATTCGAACACGCGCTATAAAGATAGTAAACGTTTTTGAGATGGAGTTCCGTTGGTAAAAGGATATCTGGCCTCTTCCTGTAATAAATTTAAAAAATGTATTCCGTTCATCATATCTCCTCAATAGTAAACCTTAACTCTGGTAGAATCTGAACCACCACCAAAATTAAGTCTTGTGAAATTTTCTGGATAGTCATATCGAACGGCAGTAGAGAAATACTCGAAAATTATACTGTAAGCAGCGTTATCGACAACTTTTGCGTTTTCTTTAACTTTATCGATATCTCCTGGACAAAATAAGAGCGCATCAGTTTCTCGGAAGAATGATTCGGCAGTACCTCCGATGATTAAAACAGTTTCAACATCAAATCGTTCAACCTAAATAATTTCTTAAAATTTTTCTGTATTTAACTCGTAGACTCGATTCGTTACGACGCTTAATCATTAATGACAAGATCATTTACAAAATTATCGATAAACTTTGAATCAAAATGACGGTTGTGCGCTTTTTTTGAAAATTTGTACTGTATTACTTGAAGCGTGATCTAAAAAAAATTCTAAGACTTTTTTTCCACTACAGCATAGCTCAAAAATTATCACGTGACTGTATTCAAGAAATAGGGCAGGCCAATATAGTACGGTTTTTTTCAGAAAGTACTTAAATCACTTTTTGAAATAAGTGAAGAGCATCTTTAGAATTTTTTAAGCTTTTTTCCATTACAGCAAAGTCCAAAAACGGGGAACCTATTCTTGTACCCAAATTGGCCAATCATCTTTCTTTGTCCTCAGTATATATTGCCTAGGTGGTTTACCTACTCTTGTACCCAAATTGGTCTGAATGAAAAATATGTTGTGAAAAACGCAACGTCATGATTATGCGTCATAAGGGTGGTCGAGGAATTTTACCGACTGCACTGGAGCACAGTGATAGGCATAACTTATGCGGCATAAGTAGGGTCAGTACCGGGAGACTTACCTGCAAAACTAAACCCCTCAGTACAGATTATTTGAGTTTGAGATTTTTCAAAAAGAATGATTCCGACCATGAAAAAAATTTTGGAGTCACCAAGTGGTCACAATTTGAGTAGGAAAAACACTTTTTCCGGCTTTGAAACGCGCAATAAATGTTGATTTATTATTGATTTTGTTGTTGTTATTATACCGATCGCGTTACAAAAACTCGAAGAATCCGTACTGATGGGTTTAGTTTTGCAGATAAGTCTCTCGTTACTGACTCTACTTATGCGGCATAAGTTATGCCTATCACTGTGCTTCAGTGCAGTCGGTAAAATTCCTCAACCGCCCTTATGACGCATAATCATGACGATGCACTTTTCAGAAAACATTTTTCGTTCAGACTAATTTGGGTACAAGAGTTGGTGAACTTTTTTTTGTACCCATTTGGGTACAAAAGATACCGACTCCCAAAAACAATCACGTGACCTTCAAATTAAAAATAAGGTTTTGCTTCAAATACACAAATAGTACTCAAATTACGCTGAAAATATTTGAAGGCAAATAAAGACACAATCTAAGAATTTGAAACATAACGGCATTTTCCAAAAACGTCACGTGATCTTATTTTTCAAGAAATTAGGATTAATATATGACATATTCCAAACCTTATTTTTTAATCAGTTTGTTATTGATTTTATTTGGACTATGCTGTAATGAGAAAAAGTCTTAAGAACGTTTAAAATTTATCCTCAAATTTTTTTGACGTAATTTGAGTACTTTTTCAAATTACCGTATATCGGTACTATGTTTTTTCAAAAAGTACTCAAAATATTTAAAATCGGATAACGGATTCGCGTTCTACGCCTACGATTACACTAGAATGCATATCTTTCCACTTCAGAGCTCCAGAAACTGACCTAGATGGACTGATGTAAAAAATCAAGTCGATTGCGTCATCTCAAATTAGTCATCTCAATAGTTGTTTTTTTCTTTTCGAGATTAAGAAGCTCATTTCGAAAAACTTTTGATAAAAACATTGAATTGTATTTGAACAGAGCAAAGGCAAAGTGTAGGCGGTTTAAATACTACAACTTCAATATGTCAATTAAGGGGTGGTTGTCGCATTTTAAGGCAAAAATGGGGGTTTTCATGACCCAATTGTAGCAAAAGTACAAATCGTCGAAACCAAACATTACCCCTTCTCGATATTATTCTAATAAAAATATTGCCCCAAAAAATAAATCAAAAGTGACGGGATGGGCTCTCCAATCAGAAACGTGCTTCCAAAATAACGGAATTATTTTTTTCAAAAATGTATCTTCTCCCTGAGTTTTTAGGAGAATTAATGATTTATGACTAAATAAACCGAACAGGAACGTGAGCAAAACACCAAGTTTGGTTTTTTTTGAAAATTCTTGAATTTACTCTCAGTATCACCAAAAATGTATTTTGAACCCTGTTAGGGTTCAATCAAATTGTATCTCCCTTCTGGATTTAAAGTCACACCATTCGAAACAGATAATGTGCCAGTGAAGAGTCCGTGCAAAACACCAAGTTTTTTGAGTTTTTGTCTAAATTTTCTGAACTTTTCGGCTTTTCCCCGTAAAATCGTTGTTTTAAATTTCCACAAAAATCCAAGAAATTTCAAACATTTTTTCATACGAAATTTTTTGAACTCATCAAAAAGTGCTTTCCTAGCCATTATCAAAATAAAAACGAGTTACCAAAATGCTTGTAAATTTTCTATATTTTCATAAAAAAGGCATAAAAACTAAAAATTGGAAATTTGTTTCTAAGAGCCTCATTTTCAGACGGACCACCTCCTTAAGGGAGTGGTGTGTCGCAAATTTGAGCCTCTTCCGAGGGCCATTTTTCGCCCAAACTTAGCAAAAAGTGATATTCCAAAAACATTTTGTTACTCAGACGACCAACGTTCGCGGTAATTTTGAATTTAACAGTAATCTGATTACATCCACTAACCCCCGACACCTACGCTTTTAAAAAGCTTCTTAAAAAGACACCGTTCGTACCTTCTCCTTTATTTTCACATTTTTCATATTTATTTTTTTGGCGTTGAGGCTTCCGGAGAAACGCCTAACAATAATGCAAAATTGCTTTTGTTTTAAAACATTTTGCTTTCGGGCGCCCAAAAACAGCAAAAAAAAACGAAAACAAAAAATTTATTGATTTTTATTTAATGACTTTAAATTGAAAGTGCGGCTCATCTTGTTTCTTTTGGAACCGCTACCGAGTTAAATTGCCACCAAAATCCTGTAAAAGTGGTTTGGGTATTTACGGAAAAATTATTTTTGAAAGCATTTTTTTCTGGTTTTTCTAAATTTTGTCAAAAATTTAGGCTCAAAATAAAAGTTTTGCCATGGGCCACCCAAGAAAGACGCCAAAGCAAAATTTCGAAAAAAAAACTCCTAGTTTTATTGTCAAACAAGTTCTTCTGCTTTCAGATGCAGTATGGTCAGAAAAACTTGTTATCTCTCCAAAACTTTGTGGAGGAGATAAGCTTCTTGCCTGAGCCTCCCCAAACTGGAACGCATTTCAAAACAATTTGATCAAAATGAAAATTGACATGGCCCACAAGAAAGCCGAAAGCAAGATTTTCGAAAAAAAAACTCTCTAGTTTTACTTGTTTGAACAAGTTTTTGTGCTTTCAGATGCGGATGAGTCGAAAATCTATATTCTCTCAAACTGGGAGGAGATAGCTTTTGCCTTGAAGCCTCCCAACTGATCTTTTCAAAATTTTTGGTTTTTCTTTTTTTTTTTTTTTTTTTTTGTTTCGCGTTTTTTGTCCGCTGGAAAGCAAATTTTTAAAACAAAAGCGCCTTTTGATTAACTTCGTGGCAGGCTTTTTCCGCGTAGCTGACACAAAAAATTATAAAAAATAGATGACAAATTAAAGGGAGTAGCGCACTAACTGCGTGTTTTTTAGGAAGCTTTTTAAAAGCGTAGGTTGTCGGCGTAGGTGGGATTGTAATCAGTATTTAAATTGGTTAAGTTTAAAAACTTACCCCGGCGAAGTTGGCTGTTAGTAAACAATGTTTTTTGGAAATTATTCACACCTTTGCTAGTTTGGCGGGGAAATGACCTTGGAAGAGGCCCAAATCAGCGCCTTTATTCGTATTACTAATGCACTTAATTAATTGTGTGAATCGTGTTCTTTTATTTTCTTATTCACATTTGATGCCTTTATAGTATTTTTTCACAAATTTTTTTTATAGGATTGTAGCAATTTACTTGAATTATATTATTAACACAAAAAAATGTATGTTGATAATGAAACTTTGCTTATGTGGCTCGATTTATAATCAAGTCAACTACTTTGCTCAAATCGAGTCTGGATACAGATTAACTCGGCTAGTCTACGAATTAATTTGCAGAAAATAAATGAATAAAAAATTGCTTTTGATTTTCAACATGAATAAAATTGTTCAAGGAAAAAACTAACCTTTGGTGGGAAGCAGAAATGAGTTTCAGGATCCCAGAGCCAGTCTCCGTCCCCAAATTCTGCACAAGGTACACAAACATTATCTACAACTTGTTCGTTGTCTGGACAGAGAAAGCAGTGGTGTGCAGCTGGATCGTAATAGTAGTCTGGTAGACATTGAATACACTCTCCATCATCCTGATAATAATTAACCAATAATGATAAATAATAATTAAATTTAAAAATTAATAATAATTAATAATAATTATAATAATTAATAATAATTAATAAAATTAATAATAATAATAATAATAATAATAATTAAATAATAATTTAATAATTAATAATAATTAATAATAATTAATAATAATAATAATAATTAATAATAATAATAATTAATTAATATAATTAATAATAATTAATAATAATTAATAATAATTAATAATAATTAATAATATTAATAATAATTAATAATTATTAATAATAATTAATAATAATTAATAATAATTAATAATAATAATAATAATTAAATATAATTAATAATAATTAATATATAAATTAATAATAATTAATTAAATAATAATAATTATAATAATTATATAATTATAAAATTATAATAATTAATAATAATTAATAATAAAATAATAATTAAATAATAATTAATAATAATTAATAATAATTATAATAATTAATAATAATTAATAATAATTAATAATAATTAATAATAATAATATAATTAATAAATAATAATAATAATTAATATAATTAATAATAATAATAATAATTAATAATAATTAATAATAATTAATAATAATTAATAATAATTAATAATTAATAATAATAATAATATATTAATAATAATAATTAATAATTAATAATAATTAATAATAATTAATAATAATTAATAATAATAATATATTAATAATAATATAATAATTAATAATAATTAATTAATTAATTAATAATAATAATAATAATTAATAATAATTAATAATAATTAATAATAATTAATAATAATTTAATAATAATTAATAATAATTAATAATAATTAATAATAATTAATAATAATTAATAATAATTAATAATATTAATAATAATTTAATAATAATTAATAATAATTAATAATAATTAACTAACCAATTCAGTTCCTGCGGGACAATAATAGCAAGTATGAGTTGTTGGATCATAAAGTTGATCAATATTACATTTTTGACAAACTCCATTGATCAATTGTTCGTTTGCTGGGCAAAAGTAGCACTTGTGAGTGACTGGGTTGTAAAGTTGGTCTACGAGACATTTAATACAATTTCCATTGACCAATTCTTCCCCAGCTGGGCAATAGTTGCAGTGATGAGTAGCTGGATCATATATTTGGTCTGCATTACATCCTATGCATTCACATTGTCCTTCATTTACCTGCTCACAATCAGGGTCATTCAACTGAGTTCCATCTGGACACCAGTAACAAACTTGGTTTTCCCAAAGCTATTCATACGGTGAGAACTTTATCTTTTTGTTTTTCAAAAATTATGTTCGATAAACGTCAGACCGTTATTGTCAAAAAAAATTTAAAAATAAATTAAAAAGTTTACCGAATGGATTTTATAAGTTCGAATAACATAAATTATTCTATGCGCTACATGATGGTTGATAATGGGATATCTTACAGTGAGGTTTCTGTAACTGGAACAGTTTCTTTAGCTAGAACTCTTTTTATAGTGAATGTATCTCTAACTAGAACACCTTAGACAATATACAATATACAATGTATAAGAGAAAATATTGTAAGCAACAGGTAACTAGAACATTTTCTCTTAAGGGAGTACCTGACGCCATTTAGTGATTTTTAAACGTCTGTGCTGAGCTGAATAACAGTCTTTCGAGTTTCATATTTTGGGACCCAGGAGATATTTGTCTACATTTTTCAAAAAAAGTACCCAAAAGTTTTTTTTGCCCAAAATTGAGAATAAAGTTAAAATTAGCTTTCTACCATGTCTGCGTGTCGAGATATAAGGTCTGTCTTGTACTCCCTGGTACTGTCCGCTTACAAAGTTGTCCTGAAAAATTTATATTATACTTTTTTTTTGTGTTTAATTGCATTTATTAGATGACTTATTGCAGCAAGAAAGAAAAGAAGCCCGATGTTTTTACCTCAAAAATAGAGGTAATTGCATGAATTGTATTTCATGATCATCGGGCTTCATTTTGACGGGCGTTTACATAACGTTGGGCCCTGACACTGGGGGCAGTGGTGCGACGCCGCGGACATATTTTGAGGGGGGGTCACCGCAGCTTGACAAATATTGTACTCTTTTTCTGTATAATATTTTAATCTTATTTCGAATATGGTGATACTTGATTTTCACATAAAATCAACATCATATATCTTAAAAAACCATTAATCTCTGTAATAAAGAGTATTTCAAAAATGTAAAAAAAAATGAGCGACATGTGAGCAAATAATACTACATAATATTTTAATATCTAGTCAGCTGGACATAATCAGGTGAATGTGATCACCGGATGTCCGACCACTATGTGCTGCACTTATTTTAGGGGCTGAATATTGACAGAGAAATTCCCCTGAAATTACTAGAGATATTCGCGGCTAAAAGCTGCAAAAGGTTGAAATTAAAAGGTCGGTTTACATTCGATGAATATCAAAATTTTGAAGTACTTAATATTTTTAAATCATATTTAAAAAAACAAATTCAAATAAAAGTATTTAGTTTATTTCTCACTTGTTGCTAATTATAAATATTTTACGACGTTTCGGATTTTTATTCCATCTTCAAGTATAATGTTGCTAATTAGTTGCTCGAACCTTTTCGCTCACAAACAAACATTTATTTGTCCGCGGCATCCCACCACTGCCCCCAGTGTTAGGGCCCAACGTTTTTGCTATCGCTATCGCTAAAAATGTGTTTTTTTTTCAGTAAAAAGCCTAAGGATCGTAGACCTATTATTGAAAATTGTTTTTGATCTAATAATGTTATTTTGTGAACTCTTAGCTAAGGTTACGCCAAGGCGATCTTGAATCGTATGTTTTAAACGATAGTTCTGAGCAATTATGTGAGGGGCGCGCACGAATTTTTAGGTTTATCTTATTAAAAAATGATCAGAACTATTGTTTAAAACATACGATTGAAGATTGCCTCGGCGTAACTTTAGCTAAGATTTCACAGAATAACATAATCAGATCAAAAACCATTTTCATCCATAGGTCTAGGATCCTTAGGCCTTTAACTGAAAAAAAACTCATTTTTAGCGATAGCAGCGGAAATCTTTTAACCATTTAATTTTTTGTTTATTTAGATTAAAGAATATAATTTTGCGGTCATTCTGATATAAAAATAAATATAATCCGATATATAGTTTTGCACCAAAAGTGAATTTGAACTTTAACTTCAGCGCCCTCTAGTGAGGGAACCGCTCATCAAAAAGCTGTGAGACCAGCACCAATCGATTTTTTTGGTCGGTTTAGTATAATACTAATTTTTCAGGGCAACTTTTTTAGCGGACAGTACCCCCTGAATGAAAACCTTTTTTGAACTTATTAAGTGTTCTGGTTAGAGAGGCCGCACTTTACTGTATAATTTTTAAAATTTCGAAAGTTTCTAATGGAGACTACAATTTACATATAATTCTACCGTAACTGTTCAATTTCACATGGATGACAGTCGTTTTCTGGCTTATTAATTTCGGTGTAAGGTGGACAAAGTGAACAAACGTGATCGACAAAATCATAAAATTCGTCTTTATCACATGGTACACATTTTCCATTAACAACATGATAGAAATCTGGACAAAAGTAGCAATGATGAGTTTCGGGGTCATAAAGTTGGTTGTAATCACAATTCACGCATTGTCCGTCTTGTAATTCCGTACCTATGAAAATTATTTTTGTTTCAGATAATTTTAGTTTGTTTTGTACTTTGATTACTAATTGCGTTAGCTTTTAGTTGCTTAATCAAAAAGAAAGAAGAATTCGGCCTTATTTCGATATTATAATTTTCTGAAAAATCTAAAATAAAAATTTCAGTTTTAATTCAAGTTTAATTTTTTTCTTCCTCAAAAATGGGAAAACCACAAAAATTTCATAAAATGAACCAATATCTTTTTTTGCATCCGAGGCTATATTTATGGATTATGGGCCCTTAACCGACAGATCGTGACTATTTAAAAAATGCGGAATCCAAGCATTTGATTGGTTATTCTGCATTTCGGGGCTTTGATTGATCTCAAAAAGCTCACGATTTGTCAACCAAGGCTCCTGAATCCATACCCTATTCCTTCAATGATCTAAGAGATGTAGGCGTTGAGGACAGCCAATCACTTACACTCCTAAGACCACTTATGAGGCCGCTTTCTCTTCTTTTCAGCCCACATCTCTCAGATCATGCAAAAGGTGATAAAGGGATATATCCGCAATGCGATGGATTCCGCATAACTGATAATTAAATTTCATCGTAAATTCTTTGTTGACGTCTTTGAGTTATATTTGAAATGAAAAAATACCTGCCATTTTATTCAAATCTACCAGTTTGCAAGTTTAGAATATCTAAGAAAGAAAACTCTAGACCATCCATTGCACGTTCGCGTTTTACCTCTATTTCAAACGCTTTTATTGGTCAACGCAATCGCGCAAAAGAGGGCCTAGGGATACCCTTCTTTCATATATATATTATTAAGAAAAATTATGTGTAAATGTTGCCCAAAATAAAGTAGCTCCGTCAGAAAACCATTTTGGCCATCTAAGCTGAAATTTCACAAACATTAAAATGACGTTAAATAAATTTCTAAAATCGGTTATTTATGACTAGTAAAAGTCGATTTTTACCGTTTTGCCGGTTTCAGCACCTGCTTATGCCTGCTCATATTTGGTGTCCATATCAGAAGAAGCGCAATAAAATTTTTCACTTGGTGTGCAAATATTTTAGAAATATGCATCTAGAAAAAAATTTCAGAATGTCAACTTAAAAAAATCAAAAATAAATTTGATTCTTTCGGAATTTTCTTATTTTTTTAATTGGTTTAAAATTATAATAAAGATATATTTCACATTACCTGGTTCGCAGTAATAACATTTATGTTCATTTGGATCATAAAGCTGGTCAACATCACATGGTACACATAAGTCATTCACTAATTCTTCGTTATCTGGACAATAATTGCAACTGTGAGTATTTTCATCATAATATTGGTCCTTATTACATGGAGTACAAACACCGTTAATCAATTGCTCATTTACAGGACAATAAAAGCATTTGTGAAGTAATTGGTCATAGTATTGATCCTGGTTATGGTTTTTTCTTAGTTAATTTGGCAAAAAAATCTGTCACGAGTTAAAAAATTGCATCCAAAATCCTTAAAAGTGTTGTGATTTAGCGGAAAAAGATTAGTTTTGAGCATTTTGTCTGGTTTCTAAATTTTGTAAAAGTTTAGCCTCAAAATGAATTGACATGGCTACCCAAGAGACTGCCGATATCAAAATTCAAAAAATAAATCTTTTAATGGATTGTCAAACAAGTCTTGTGCTTTCAGATGCAGTATGAGCCGAACTGTATTTCTAACTGGCGGAGGAGATACCTTTTGGCTGAGCCTCCGAAACTGACCATTTCAAACAATTTGGCTAAAAATGAAAGATGACATATAGCCCCAAGAGACGCGAAGCAATTTTCAAAAAAACTCTCTAATGCATTGTCAACAAGTCTTGTGCTTTCAGATGCAGTATGAGTCGAACTGTACTCGTCAAACCTGGCGGAGGAGAACTTTTGTGCCTGAGCCTCCAAACGGACTATTTACAAAATTTTAATTTTTTGTTTTTTCGCGTTTTTGGCCGCTGAAAGCAAATTTATTATAAACAAGAAGCGACTTTTGTATTATTTGGTAAGGCTTCTCGGTAGCTGACACAAAAAATTATAAAACAATGCATGAAATTTAAGGAGAAGTAGCAAACGCGTGTCTTTTTAAGAAAGCGTTTTAAAAGCGTAAGGTGGGTGCAGTTGATTGACAGATTATGGTTTAAATAAAATTACGCGTTGGTTCTGTTATTAAAATGTTTGTTTGGAATATCGACTCTGCTAAGTTTGGCGGGGACAATGGACCTCTGGAAGGAGCGCTCAAAGCGACAAGCCCATTCCCTAAGAGTGTACTACCAATGATAATTCTAAAAATTTAATCCATAATTTCCTTATGCCAGGTTTCTCTAAAACTGCACTTGAACTCTGAAAAAAAGCTAATTTTGACGACACACCCCCTTAAACCACATGTGCCCAAAAACTTCTTTTTGGCTTCTAACTTAATATCTCAAAAACTGAGTAAAAGTCAAAAATGAAATTTTTATCATGGACTTTCCGTATTTATAAGCCAAAAAAGTTATTGCACTTACAAAAGTTCAATTTGGCGAGGAAGACCCCTAATCAGGAATTTGAGGTGAAAAATTTCATAGGTTGCACGATTTAAGTAAGACGATTCTGAAATAAGGAATTTAAAAAGTCCATAAGTGTTTTGACCCATCTTATATACAGAAGACAAAAAATCAAAGTCTTAGAATGACCAAAATTCTCTATAAGATGGGTCAAAAACAGTTTTTGAATTTTAAATTCCTTGTTTCAAATCCTCTAACTTTGCGTTGACATCTGGCAACCCCAAAAATATCTTATTAGGCGGGGACTGCGTCATGAAAGAACCGACCGATTTTGCGGTTTTTGAGGCCAACATATCTGAATACACAAAGTGTGGAAAACAATAGTTCAAGTAATGGTGTATTATTTGAAAAAATCTCAACACTCGGAAAATAATTGGAGATTACTGATTGCTCGTACAATCAAGGAGACGAGTCCAAAGTGCAGTAATATTTGTCCTAAAAGCTTAGTCCCTCTCTGAGTTTGAAGATAATAAAATTATGTAATAGATTTTTCGTCATAAATTTGTCCGGAAATTATGCTAAATAAACGTTTTTTGAAGCTATTTTTGAGGGTCTCATGCAATCGCCATCTCTCCTTGGAACTTTGGCTGACAATTTTTAAACGCATAGCAACAAAAAAATGGTTCAACTCATAGGCAACATTAACCGGTGCTTTAAAGATGTATACATTTAAACTCAACTCGATAAACCTGTAACTATAAACTGACTAATAAAAATTTTTTAATAAACACATCCCAAGATCCTCAGACCAATTGCTGTGAGCAAATACTAGAAATTCAGGAAAGATGTTGCTGGAACATAATGAAAGCGCAAAATGAACGAATTTTGGGCGGAAATGGTTCTTGACTGCTGTTGGAATATCATGCCACTGAGGGTACCAAGTTGTGATGTCGTGGTCCCAGAAAATTTGTAGTTTTTCTTAAAAAAAATTTATTTAAAATAAAATTAGTGTTTAAGCCCCATACCTAAGAACATCTAAAGTGACAGAAATACAAAATTTCAAAAAAATAATTTAAATAATCTGAATACGCAGCGCAAATCTAAATGAATTTATTTCTGAAGCTTTTCATAATTTATGTACGAAACAAATATGAAAATTATATTTTTCTCATTTCAAACATCATTTTTTATAAGATAACATCAAACAATATAATTTTTAGGCCTTAAAACCATAATTGAATGAAAAAAACGGTATAAATGTTAGTTTTAAAACATCGCGAATAAAAAAATCCACATTAAAATTTGTCACCGTCAAGATTCGTCCGCAACATTCTGCCCGGCATGCGTAATTAAACGGCGGGAGCTAAGTTTTTCGACTGAGTCGATGAAATCTTTAATTTTTCACTTAATAAATTATTTAAATTCAATGGTGACTAAAGCTTTTCAAATTCGCCAAAAAAAATCAGTTAAAAACTCATGGTGAAGTTATGTGGTCCGATATTTGGCTCGCAACAATGGTATATGATATAGCCTATATCTCAAAAACACATAATAAATAGTAGCAGGTCCACCATTAATATCCGACTAATAGAAATAATGGGTGGATTGTTCTGATAATCTTCTTGGAGTTAATAATATATGGAAAGAATGGAAAAAAAATTATGTAAAAATTTTTATTGGTCCCGTCACGTGATCAAAATATAGCGACTTTTTTCGTATTTTATTAGTATTTAGTATTCAATTATTTTAAACAAATGCCGCATTGGTTAGTTTTTGGGTTCAACTGCACTTATCATTAAATGACCACTTTATGTAAAAAAAATTTGAAAGTATTGAATTTTTGGCTCTCCAAAACTCGAATTTTTACGAGGAAAAAAAACGTAAAAGGTAAGAAAAGGGATGCCCGTGTTGATCGACAAAAGATTTATTATCAATATTCAACCGGCCTTGTTTAACTTAGCTTAATGTAACAGTTTTTGGTACATATATCTCAGATAATGGTGTTCATATTACACTCTTTTAAAAGAATTTTTGAATGAGGTAATTTTTTCTACAAAGTGGAAAGAAAAAATTTGAATGAACAATTTTTGCAGACTTTTCAGACAATTAAAAAATTATAAAATTCGAAAAAAAAATTTTTTCAAAAAAATTTTTTCGATAACATTTTTTTTAATTTTTATTTATTGTCTAAACGCCTGCAAAACTTTTTTCATCAAATTTTTTTTTCCAGTTTAGAAAAATTTCAATAATTCTTAAAAATGTTACATCACATAGAAATGTAAGAGAACAGAAATTTAGGAATCCAATAATGAGATATGACGTTCATTCATGAAGCTCACAAAGTAATTGTAATAACTAATCCCTAAAATTTTTGCTACATTGGCAAATATTGGCACTCTAGAAGTTTAATGGGTTCCGGTGCATTAACAGATACGATATGGGGCTCTTGATGAAACATTTTTTACTGGGGTTATATGATGCTCCTTAAATATATCCACACCAAAGTAATGTATCATAATCAGGCAACTGTTGGTAACTACAGAATTTCGAATTAGTGCTTGTTAAAAAAAAAATTTGATTTCGAATTAATATTTTCCGAAGGCCGATAAAAGGGGATTTATTCTTTTATAATGTGTTGAAAAAATTGAGCCCAATCGGCCGAAGGCGATAAAGGGGTATATTATTATTTCTAATTTTATTTTGTTGAAGCAAATGGGCCCCAAATAGCCGAAGCCGATAAAAGGGAAATTTTATCAAATTTGTTAAAAAATACCAAATCGGCCGAAGGCCGATAAAGGGGGATTTTATGTTTGTATTCATTTGTTGAAAATGAGCACAAAAAATGGCCAAAGCCGATTAAAGCGGATATAATATTTTTGAAATTAAATTTTGTTCAGAATGAGCTCCAAACGGCCGAAGGCAGATAAGGGGGATTTATGTTTTACCTACGGAGAGTGGTTTTGACCACGAAAAACCCTATTTTTTGTTAAATTACCGAAAATTGTAAAAATACGATCTTTTGCAACAAAATGCCACCAAACCCGACAGCGGCAAAAATTACACATAAATCCCTATTATAGAATAAAGAAATCACCCTAACTGGTCGACTTTTGGTCGAAAATCGATTGGTGGATCATGGCTAAATAATGAGGTGTATGATTATATAATATATATCAAAAAATAGAAATTATTAAACTTTGATGAAAATTAATTTTAATTAAATAAGAAAAGTTAGTTGATAAAAAGAGCTGCCTAAAAGTCGGATTGCCAGATATGGCCAGGCTTAGTCCAGACCCGTTATTCTGGCGGCGATGAATTTTGAATTGCTTTTGAAACGTTTAATTGACCACTAAAACAATTATCTTCAAAGATGGGCAATAAATCGGTACCGAATTTTTGACTTAACAAATCTTCTTATTTCAAATCGTCTTATCGACTTACCAATAGTTTTCATACTTTCAAATTATCTTTCGTAAGACGACGGTTTCATCGCTGTTATATTTATAAATAACCATTTAATAATCTTGACGCTCCAACTGTGGAATAGGAGAATAAATTGAGCTTGTCAGACCTGATAAAAAAAAAGATACAAACTGCGCTCAGCTATAAAAAGAAAACTCTCACACACATGAGAGCACTCGCTCACCCATGGCATACTTTTATAACATTTTGTTAAACCAATTGGAATCTCAAATTAACGAACTAAATATACTCTGGCAAACATTAACTCTTGGTGAAAGACGAGCTATTCACAGACAACTCTGCCTCTTAATCTCTCGCTCGCACACGGTAAAATAAATTTCAATGTTATAAAAATTATACTTTTTACTAACCAATACTGTATCCTTTGCCCAACCTAAGTCATTTAAACACATGCTACTATCTTCATAGCGCGTGTTCGATAGTCCCACTGTGTGTTTAGTGTTGTTCTTAGTGATGGCTTGAGTTGATTACAGACCGACTCGAACTTTGGCGGTCCCAATAATTAAGCACCCTTGCCTTTAAATCAACTCAAAGCAGCAATCACTAAGTCCACACTACGCGAACAAACATCGCGCTATAGAAAAAGTAAGCATTTTAACATCGTAGACTTTAGCATCAATATGCCCTTAGGCTGCTATTATGGCCGAGTAGTCGCCATTCTTTTGTTAATGAGCCATATGAGAAGTGTTTATTAATTACACATACATTTTAAACCTTTTTTTAATACATTCAGCAAATCTGCTATAGACAATTAAAATAAAAAATTATTTTTCGATGATAGAAAAAGGCATCTTAACCTTGGGATGAAACACCAAAAAATCCGCGAAAATGACCTCTAGGACACACAAAAATTGTAATAAAAAAGAATTTGAAAGGTTTATTTTATATTGTAAACTACTGCATTAAGCAAATTTCAAAATGATCTTGCATAATCTTTAAATAACAATTAGTACTCTCCCACACTCTATAAAATGACCCTCAACTCGCTTTGTGGAATATTTTTTCTCCTCGTTCAAGGTAAACGGTCAATTTCAAATTCATCGTATAAACTGAAAGTACAATCAAATAATCGGAAGGGTCCGCACTCTCTCATCGACCACTCTGCTACGCAACTATGGCTCACACTCTCATCTCACTAAGGTCATCCTCAAGATCAAATGATGCACATGTCACAGGGGGTTTTGCTCTCTGGCGCCTTTCAGTAACATAATTGGACTCATAGTTACTAATAGATCTTCATAAGAAAAGTCGACTCTTCGATTCTGTTTGAGGACCTACAGAAATTGGAAGTAATTTGATATACAGATACACCATATACGGTAATTTGTAACAAAAAGTACCACAATGACGCTTAGAAAAGATTTGTTGAGACTCAAGACGTTTTTTTAAGACTTTTTTCGTCATTACACAGCCAAAGTCCGAATAAGATGCACGTGACTGAAAATCCAAAATAAGGTTTGTGATCATGCTCATAAATAAATCTTAATTTCTTAAAAAATAAGATCACGTGACTTTTTGGAATATATTCATTATGTCTTTAAACTCTCTAAATTTAGGTGTTTATTATCCACAAAATTTTTCGGCTGTAATTTGAGATACTATTTGTGTACTTAGCAAAACTGTATCTTCCTTAACTTTTGAAGGGTCACACCGCTCGCGCTCTCGGACTTGGTGTAGATGGAAAACTCTCTAATTGACGGTCAAAGTTCAAGGTCAATCTCAAGTTCATCGTAAGACTTTAAGTAACCTCAAAAGAATCGGAAGGGTCGAATTTCTCAACTCCGCACGCATCTCGCGCACACGCCGTCACTAATGTATCTGAGAGTGCTAGAGAGCAAGAAAACGTCAACACCCAAGGTCAACCTAAAGTTCAATTGTAAGACTTGTAGTACCCTAAAAGAATCGAAGGGTCGACTTTCTGATGGAAACGTATAGCAACTATCGGTCAATAATGGGACGAAAGGTCGCTAGAGACGCAAAAACTTCTTAGCTCTCTAGTTTTTGCTCTCTAGGACTTCAGTACATTATTGACCATAGGTTGCTAATCTCGCCTCCATCACACCACGACCCGTCCGTCTTTTAGGGATACTTACAAGTCTATAATGAACTTGAGGTTGACCTTGCGTTTTTGAACCAGTTTTTGCTCTCTAGCGACCTCTCACGTACATGATTGACAATAGTTCCTAATACGTTCATAGAAATCGACCCTCCGAATCTTGTGGGAGTACGTTAGCAAGTCTATACGATGAACTTGAGATTGACCTTGAACTTTGACCGGTCATTCGAGGTCAAATATTGGGTCGTCACCCTCAATTAAAAAACCGGTGAGCCGAAAAACGCTTTAATTTTCTATGCCAAAAAATCCAGCCTTCTAGCACTGTCATACGGCGTTCGCTAGAATTGATCCCATTTACCGTAAAATCACGAAAAGTTGACTTTAAAGATCTGATCTTTTTTTTTTGAAGAATTTTTCATAAAAAAAAAAATCCTACGTCTTAAAGACACAAAAAAAAATTCTCTACAAGGATAGGTTAAAAACATCGATCCATTTTTTTGAGTTTTGAAATTCCCTTAAATTTCAAATCGTAGAACTTTTTTTATAACGATTATTTGGTGATTCCGAAAATTTTTACAAAAAAATAAGTACTGGTCAGATACAGAAAAATTTTCAAAAAAAAAAACGCAACAACACGTCATTTGTTTTTAAAGTTTATTGATAGATTTTATCCACGACTCGCATTAATGATTAACCTTGGAGCATATGAAAAAAAGAAGTTCGCCAAGGCATCCAGAGCCACAAATTGTGACTTACTTTGAATGTTGTTCCAAGAGTTAAGCAGTTGGAATTTTTGTCGCAATAAGGAAGTTGAACAGTCATATTACTTCCGCATTCTGACATTTCATATTCTAGAATTTTATTGAGTTTCTAGAAATAACTAAGTGAGAAAAGCAAGGTGATCCAATATCACTGTGCTACACGTCAACGTTGTCCTCTACAATTTTTTCTCGTGTCGAAAACAATGCACAAGATCTGGCGCTACGTCAATAGTTTTTGGTTCCCGCCCTTTGATTATATCTCATTAATCAAAAAGTACCTTAAATAAGTCAAAAATTTTGATTGAAAAATCATGATTTTTGGTGAAAAAGTTATTTTTCTATAAAAGCAGATGCCATTTTTTTTTATTTTAGAGTACAATATGGTAATGAAAGTACACACTGGTGGACAATGTTGCAATTGGTTAAATTCACTTTTATAATAACTATAATTTTTCATGTGAGTACTTGAAGTTGAAAATTGTAGATAGTTCACTTCCTAAAAAAAGTCTGCCCCTAAAGATACCAAATAAATCTTTTTATTCAACTGTTATGCATGCACAAAGACTTTCAAAAAACTGGCTAATCTCACATTTGATTTGTATGCAGTTCCGATAATACATTTACGGAAGTTAAACATAGGCTCACAAATCCTGATAAATCAACCTCCCCGTAATCGGAACAAAACATCGAAAAAAAAATTTCACATTCATTGTTCTTGAAACCGAACTCTAAATTCTTTAAATGATATTGAAAACAAAATTCCTCGATCCAGTTTTTTGTCTTTTTCGATGATTCTTAGTAATGCTGGAGCCACAAGTGTGGGCTCTGTGCCTCACAAGGGTTAAGCGTCGTAAATGCGATTACAATGGTGAAATGGGCGCGCCATGGCGACTACTAGCCATAAATGAGTCGACGAGTAAGATGGACTTAGGTTGGGAAAAGAATATGAGTCAATAGTTTGAAACGCATAGAATCGGGTGTTTTCCAGCTAGAAGCAAAATTCTCCCTATTTTTTGTGGCTTTTCAAACGTACAAACTATAACTGTACCTGTATTTGACTCATATAGTACAACCAACTAACCATTTATGGAAACCCTTGTAATGGAAACCATCACTGTAATGGAAACTGACACCCTTTAATGGAACCCATACCATTTATGGATAACCATTTTGTGAAAACAAGGCATGTTTGAGTAAAAATAAACTCTGTTTGGTGCTTAATTGCTCAAACCTATTCAAAAAAGTTTGTTGATCGGCTGCCCTAATAATTGGGCATCCCTGAATATGTAATTCTGAAAAAACCACAAATTGCGAATAATTTTTGTTAATTTTTGTGGCTGGAAACATTTTCCAAAGTTTGCCAAAAATTCCCTGTAAGGAAACCAACACCCTTCTAAGGGAGTGGTGTCGCAGATTTGACCTTTCAAGAAGGTATTTTGATAAAGCGCGGAGCTGATATCCCAAAAAAACTTCTATCTTGAAGAACAACTCTTCGCAAATAATTTTTAAATTTAACAGAATCTGATTACATCCGCACGTACGCCCACAACTACGCTTTTATAAGCCTCCTAAGAAACACGTACAATTTCGTATCTTCTCTTCAATTTTTATCAGTTTTTATTATTTTTTTGTGCAGGACTCGCGGAGAAGCCCACACATAATGCATTACGCCCTTCTCAAAATTTTGCTTCGGCGGACAAAAACGCGAAAAAATCAAAAAGTTAAAATTTGAAACATGGTCAGTTTTTGGGAGTCTCAGTCAAAGGTATTCCTCCACCAGTTTAGGAGAATTCGGCTTTTCTGGGGCCATAGTCAACTTTTCCTTTTTATTTTGAATTTTGAACACCACTCTTTACGAAACAAAATTGAAAATTGACAAAATGCTTCAAATATTGTTTGCGTAAATGCAAACCGTTTCATCGGATTTTGGTGCATTTTTAAACTCGGTAGCGTCAAAAGAAACAAATTAGCGGCACTTTCATTTAATCATAATAACTCAATAATTTTAGTTTTCGTTTTTTGGATTTCTGGCCGACAAAAAGCAAAACATTTGAAACAAAATCTCGTGAGAAAGGTGTTTGTATTGTTGTTCTAACCGAGGACGCACACCACGCCTACAGCTCAAAAACTGCACTCGCACACTCTGACAGAGAAAATGTTATAGTGTTCTGGACCGCTTATTAAAGTGTTTGTGTCGTGCGCGCTCAGCGCTCACTCTGTAACAGTTCTGTTGTTGTGAAATGAAAACCGCGAAGGTTGATTCTGTTAGTTACAAGGTTTTGGATATCACTTTGCTAGTCTTGGGCTAGAAATGACCTTCGACCCCACACGGCTCACACTCTGCGCACACCCACTCCTTCTCACTCGCGCACTGTACCATTTATGGAAGCCATTTTTTTCGGGAAGTGGTTTCCATAAAAATGGTTAGTTGGTGTACAGGGGGGGCAAATCGCCAAAGTTCCTCTCTCGCTCGCACACGATTTCGGCGATATAGGCACATTCGCGATACTGGAAATCAAAAAATACTCTCTTTTCCTTCAAAAAATGAAAAAACGCGTCAGGCGTCGATAATGACGCCATATGTCAACACAATTTTTTTATTTATTAAGCGAGTTTCACGATAGCTTCGAACGGAACGTGAATCACTAAAATGCGTACCGACCCACTGTATACTCACAAACGCAATGAAATAAAAGTTGATTAGATCGCACGGCACGCCATCTCGCGCACAGATTCTAATCCAGGAAGTGACGTCATTCGTCAAGAATCGCGATTTGGCACTGTTCGCGATATTGCACACCGACAGTATTTTAGCTAAAAATTCGTGCAAATCTGCGTAGTCTTTTTCTTCGGCGATAATTGGCCGGCGACTACGCCCCAAGGTATACTAGTTTGTATAATCACTGCAAACCCGGTCAAAAATGAAACGTTTTTGAAAATGTCCTATCATTACACTGTCATTCTATTTTTTCGAAAAAAACTTCGAGAAAAACTTTCAAGCTATAATAGGCAAAAATTTTCGAAAAATGCTGATTTTTAAAACAACGGGACATAATTTTTCCAAATTTTCTGGTCCAACCTTCAGCAAAATAACTGAAAGTGCTTCCGACAATAAATAAAATCCGAGCTGTCGATAATCTGCCGGTCTCCTTAGCCTAGAATCTAGAATAAAATTATTACCGGTTCGTTTGAGTAAGCTTTATAAGCTTTAAGCTTTCACTGAAAATATTGTTGGCCAGACTTTGAGTAAGGATGAATACAACCACTTACTACGAATTAGAACGCAAGTTAAAATAGTTACAAGCTTAGCGGAACTAATGTCCAAAAAATTTTTTGAAATGGAAAATTGTGAAATTAATGATTTTCTTATAAACTTATTTTTTTAATCATGTGGCCCACTTTAGGGTCTATAAAGCAATTTGAAGGGAATAAAAAATAGCCAGAGTCCCGATATCAACGAGGTCAAGGAATATGATCTTTTGCAGTCCAACTAAATTCTTCTACGAAAATATTTTTTCGTATCCACCCAAAGAAGATTCGCCGTGAAACGTGCGTGTGTCGTGTCGTAAACAGCCTTCCAGGCCTGAAATCCAGGTTCTTCCAAGCCACTTTACATAAGTAAAAAATTATGGAACAAAAATCTTTTTAATGGCACCCAAATAATTGAAGTGTATGGACGGATGAGAAACAACACCCTTAAAAAAATTACTCGCGACTATAATTTATATTGAAGCATTTATATTTTTTGGTCCTGATAATGGCGGATCCGTATAACTGTTCCCGGTGATCCTGAATTTTGGGAGCAAAAAATTGTCTGCGCCGAGCAGGCGCTGAATGACGGCTGGTTGAGTCGGCTGCTACTTAAAAGCTCACTTATTAAAGGTGACGTTTTGAACAGGTGAAATGAGGAACGCTTGCGCGCTACTCGGTATCCGTTTGGCATTGGTAGAAATTAGTTTAAACAACAAAATATTGTCAGAATTGGCTAACCTAAATTTTCAATAAAAAAAAGTTTCGAAAAAAAATATATGATGGCCTGAGAGCTTAAATTTTGAATATAAGGATTAAATGGATATTAAAAGGGAATACAAAAACTTTTCTTTTATGTCCTAATAATATGTCACCAATTAAATATCCTTAATATTGCCGATACGCACAATTCAGGGGGAATTTTCCAAAACTCCAATTCTTGCAAACTACTATCATGGATACAAACGAATAATTAGTAGATTTGTGGCACCAAAAAAACGATTATAAGTACTAGCTGAACACCGTCCTGGGAAGATACTTATTCATTTAAATTACGAAAAAAAATTAAAGTCGAGGAATTTCGAAGTTGATGAAAATTCTGTGAAATGTGGGAGTAACGTGTTTTGACTGGCCAGGCAAACTTATACACGGACCTTGAACCGTACGTTGGCCTGACATAAGTAAGGACGTAAGTTGCTGCAACGCTACGGTATCCTACTTATGTCCAGGCCAAACGTCGTCAAGGTAAGGTTTGGCCTGCCAGGTCAAAACAACGTTACGCCAAAATTTTCAGAATTTCATCCAACTTGCGAATCCTCGACTTTTAAATTTTTTCGTAATAAATTTCGAATAAATATCTTTCCAGGACGCGTTCATGGTAGTTATAGATCGGGTTTTTTTGGTGCACAATAACCTGGTGGCAACAGTGGTTGCTTCCAAGAAACAAGCGGCGGCAGAACGAACGTCAGGCCCTTCGAGTCAGGGAAGTTTGGCCTGTATCTAAGGCCTAACATGCGCTTGACTCTTGGAAGTTAATAANGTCAGTTTGGGAGGCTCAGCCAAAAGGTATCTCCTCCACCAGTTTAGAAGATACAGTTTCGGCTCATACTGCATCTGAAAGCACAAGACTTGTTTGACAATCCATTAAAGAGTTTTTTTTTGAAATTTTGATTCGGCGTCTCTTGGGTGCCATGTCAACTTTTCATTTTGAGCCTAAACTTTTGACAAAATTTAGAAACCAGAAAAAATGCTTCAAAATAATTTTTTCCGTAAATACAAACACTTTTAAGGATTTTGGTGCAATTTTTAACTCGGTAGCGTCAAAAGAAAACGAATTAGCGCACTTTCAATTTAAATTATAAATTAATCAACAATTTTTGTTTTCGTTTTTTGGCTTTTTTGGCCGCCAAAAGCAAAATGCCGAGTAAAAGACAATAATGCATTGTGTGAGGCTTCTTTGGAGCCTGACCCAAAAAAATAATGAAAAATGGTGAAAATTGAAGGAGAAAATTCATTCGGAGTGTTTTTTAGGAGGCTTTTTAAAAGCGTAGGTGTAGGCGTAGGTGGAATTGTATCAGATTACTCTTAAATTACAAATCACCGTGAAGAGTTGTTCTTCAAGATGCAAAAGGTTTTGGGATATCAGCTCTGCTAGTTTATCCAAAAATAGCTTCGTAAACTGTCAAAATCTGCGACACCCACTCCCTTAAGGGAGTGAGCGTCGATAATTGGGCTATTTTTTACACATTTACAAGTGAAGTTTCTGAGAAACCAGGCTTCAGAAATAATTAATTGTTTTTCCAAATACGTAGTACAACTCCTAAGGAAGTTGCCAGTACTATTAAGAGCATATGATACTTCAACCTACGCATAGAAAATGTTTTTAGTAGTTATTTGCAATTTAACTTCCAAATATGAATGCGCATCTACGAGCGGTAGAAAATTTTGCCCCTAGTGGTCAAAACAGCGTATTTGGGAGCCTCACGCAAAAGCCTACTCCTCCTTGAAAATATATAGAAATTTTCAATTTGTACATCAACTTCACCGCAAAGCCTGTATTAAGGTCCGAACGGTAGCCTTTCACCAATTTTTTTCTTCAAATTCTCAGGAACCACTTGTGAATTTCTAGTTTTTGGTGAAATTCTGAACTATAAATTTTCTAAAAGATACTTTTTTTGAAAAAAATTCAAAATTCAGAAAAAATCTTGGGAGGTAGAAAACTCAGTGACTAATTCTCTACAAAACCCTTAATTTAACCTCTAATTTCAACCTCCGAAAAACCGACTTTTCCTTGAAAAAATCTCAAAACAAAAAAAAATCTTAGAAGTGAAAAAACTTGGCAGGAAATTCTCAACAAAATAGGTTTATCAAAAAAAATATACGTGTAGCTGAGATATCCACGCCCACTCCCTTAAGGGGGTATGCGACTCTGATTTGACATTTTCTCGGTGAAATATACTGAAAACTAACACTTCATGAGAAAACCGAAAATGCTAATTTGTAGATCTATCCTTAATCTTGCGAAAAAGTACATCACAAATTATTTTTGACCATTACACCAATAGCTACAGTATCGTAACAAGGTGACATTTTCCAAACTGCAAAATCTATCTCCTCCCAGACGGTATATCAAATTGAGCTCAAATTTTCACAGATCACGTAACGGTAGTNGATTTTTATTTCCAAAATCGCAGGAACGACTTGTGAATTTCTAGTTTTTGGTGTAATTCTGAACTATAAATTTTCTAAAACCTACTTTTTTTAAAAAAAAGTTAAAATTCAGAAAAAATCTTACTAGTTAAAAAACTCAGTGACAAATTCTCTACAAAATAGGGCAATCAAAACAGTTATCTGAGAAATCTCAATTATCGTCGCCCTTAATTTAACCTATAATTTCAACCCCCGAAAAACCGACTTTTCTTTGAAAAAATCTCAAAACCAAAAAAATCTTATAAGTTAAAAAACTTGGCAGAAAATGCTCTACAACATAGGTGTATCAAAAAGTATTATACGTAAAGCTGAGATATCGTCGCCCACATCCTTAAAATTGAAATTATTTTTGAACTTTTTCTCGAAAAAATCAAAAATCTCAAGCTTAAAACATAGAAAAGTTTAAAAACGATATTTCATTTTTAAGCAGTAAGTCAGCTAGTAGTAGTTTAGCTAGCAGTAGCTCAGCAGTAGCTCAGCAGTAGCTCAGCAGTAGCTCAGCAGTAGCTCAGCAGTAGCTCAGCTACAAACAAATTTTGTACTGAACTTGATATTTTTGAAATTATAAAATCATTTTCTCAAAAAAAACCGATGATGCGAAATTCGAAAACTTTTGCTTAACCCTCCGAAGCATATAAAAAAAGTTCCGCCAAGACATAATACCCTTTCAGAAGGGCATTTTTTTAGCGTTGTTTACAGAAAGCTCTTATAAGATCAACTAAGTTGATTCAACTTTCAATTTTTCCTGTATGATTAAGTTGAAAAGTTAAACTTTTGAAAAAAATATATTATATTCTAGAAATTTTATGCTTAATTCTAGAAAAAAACGTTTGAAAAGTAAGGTTATTTAAACCACGTGATACTACGTCATGGTAGGCTCCAGGAAATGTATGTTGATCTCCATAACTGCGCAGTGCTTTGTTCTACTTAATACTTTTGTCTGATTGACTTTATCTGTTGGGAATCAAAAAATATTTCTAAATAAGTTAAAATTATTCATGAAGAAATCAGGTTTTTTAGGAAAAAATTGTTAGTTTTCTCGATTTAATGAAATTGTTTGATTATTTTTACAATATTAAGCCAAATATGGTATAAGTGTATCACACTGGCATGATTTTCACAATTTATTTATTTTTTCAAAACATATCAGTTTATCCATACTAAAATCGAAATCGGATATTTTGAAATTTCACTCCCAAAAAAATATTTCTGCTCCAGATATGTCTAGGATGCTAATTTCGCAAATTGTACTCAAAAGACTTTTTTAAATCCCGACTAATTTTAAATCTCAACTCCAGATTGGAGTCAAAAGTTATTTTTTCGGAAGTAAGACTTAAGCGAAAAATGGCCTTCCAATCAACTTGTCATAAAATTTGAAACTTTTTTTCAAAAAAATTTTGAGTTATATTTTCAGATTCACATTGTTGAGTTTTAAAATGTATTCGAAAGAGAGCTTTTTTAAATCATTTTTTCCATCATTTTTGGCTGATTTAAAGTGACTTTACCCTTTCAAAAGGGCATATGCCTCGGAGCCTCCGAGTCGGAGGGTTAACAATAAATTATTTACAATTATTAAAATGTTTAGCAAAAACATTTTTGTCGTTCCAATCTTATTGTAGGATTACAGTCATTTTTTAAAATTAAGGCTATGTTAAATTTTCATATTAAATATATGCTTCCATGAAATTTCATATCCGACACAAATTATCACACAAAACATCTCTTGGTCAACTCATATCAGACATTTCACATTGGACATTGTATATCGGGCCAACATTTTCGACACTTCATAGCCGACATTTCATATAAGAAATTCATATCAAACATTTCATATCAGAAATTTTATACATTTTTACATTAAACATCAGGCAACATTCGTGTCAACATTTCATATCAAACTTATGGAATCAGACATTTCACATAAATTCACATTTTGTATAAGACTTAAAAAATGTTTAATAACGAAAAATTAAACCTTCCTTGTTACAAAATACACAGACATTATCGACATTTTCTGAATTTCCAGGACATTCTTTGCAAATATGTAGGATAGGGTCATAAATTTCATAAAATGCACATGGAAGGCATTCGGATCCAACAACTTGCTCATAGTCTGGACAAAATTCACATTGATAAAGATTTGGATTATAAATTTCATTAAACTCGCAAATTCTGCATTTATCGCCGACTAACTCAGACCCTTCTGGGCAATATTCACATTTGTGGTTAATTGGATTATAAAGTTGGTCTTTATTGCATGACATACATATTCCACCTATTATAGGGTGGGAAATCCGATTTGGTTTTATCGCATATTTATAATGAAAGTTCTAAACACGAAAACAAAAATTTTGGTTTTGAAGTTACGAAAGCATATTATTAAACTTTAATCATTAAACGAAGAGGAAGGCCAGGTGAATTTCTTGGATTCATGGAAATATTTTTAAAAATATCAATTTTGAAGGGGGAATATTGCGAATTTGATTTTCGTGTAAGCAAAAAAGTTGATAAGTGATGCCTAATTGACTAAAATACGTAAATCCCTAATTAAAATTTGGTGGTTCATTTTTTCCAAAACTAGGGCAAGCGTCAAAATCGAGTTTGAATTTTTTGTCGTATTTCAAAATCAATTTTTAATAAAGCTGTTCTTCAGTGAAAAGAATTTTATATGGCTATTTCAGCAATCTTCATAGCCAAATAACAAAACAAAAAATCCACAATAGAAGTCATTCTCATTTCCCACCCTAATCTATTAACTCTTCATTTACTGGACAGTAGTAACATTTATAATCCACATAAAACTGATCTTCCTCACATTCTACGCAATTTTCGTCTTGGAGTTCGAAATTTGGCTCACAATATTTACAAGAGTGAGTATCGGGATCAAAATATTGGTCGCCATTACAATCGATGCATTCATTTTGAATGTTTTCAGAGCCGATAGAACATGGTATACAGACACGGTTAACAAAATCGAAAATTTCCCAAAAGGCACATTCTCGGCACTTCCCGTCCAAAACTTCCTGACCAAATGGATTTGGAAAATTGAGATGTAAAAAATCAAATCAAATAAAATTAATGATTTTCTCAAAAATTTACATTATTATAAATTACTATTCGTGGACATTAAACTATGAGAATTAATACAAACGTATTGAATTAATTGGGTTTCTCTGGTTGACCATCTTATAAATTAACACTTGTGTTTTAATCTTCATGTTTCGCTTTATTACAGCATTTTCAGGATTATATTTTTTGATAATAACTTTAAGAAAGTATTTTGAGCTAGAAGTATTCGAAACAAATCTTAATTGGAAAATTGCTTTTTTCAATGTCGCAGAAAGTAAAAATTTGGCTTAAATGCAGGTGAAAAAAGTTATGGTGGAAAAGTGGGCTAAATGTATTTTTCTTTAAAGTGCCCATTTTAGAATAACGCAAAGAAGTTGTGATCTTTCTGATCATTTAAGGGTATGTTGGTTCCTAATTTGACATTTTCTCAATAAAATATTAGCCAAACAGGGCCTCGAGGATATAATTCAGATTAGTCAGTTTGTAGAACTAGCCTTCATCTTGCGTAACACATGTGTCAAAACTTTTTGCATGAATACACTCCCAGGCACATTAGCGAAACAGGGAGACCTAAGCCAAAACCGAAATTCTATCTCCTCCGAGGTTATATTTTGAAATAAACCTGAATTTTAACATAACCTGCATAATTAGTATACAAAACTTCTGTGGAAGCGTTTTTGTCAATAAGTGCTTTAGTTTTTCTAGAATATGCGATAGACCGCCGTTTTTTCACATTTTCCATCGGAAATTATATTTCCTCTGAAGTTATATTTCAAAATTCACTCAAATTTTTGCAAAACGAAGCCCAAAACAATATAAAACTTCTGTGGAAGCGTTTTTTTTTAATTTCGACCTCAAACTCAAAATATGAATTGTTCAAGGTCACGTGAAAAAATTTCCGGAAAAAAAAGTGCTTCGATTTTTTCGAAAGTAAGATCAAAAGAAAGCTGGGGAAACACTGAAGAGAAAGTTGGCTTACGTCAATTCGATATTTTGAAGTTTTATTGCTCAAATTGACACAAACGTTATTTTTGAACTAAATTTTGAGAAAAATACTTAGAAAAAAATCGAAAAAACGCAAAATTTTCGAATTTTTTTTGTTCTTATTTGGGTTGTTTTGTGCTTTTAAAACATCAACGACTGATTTGGTGCATTTTTATAACATAATAACTGCTGAAAATGTAGGAACCACCATACCCCGAAATCAGGTCTAAGGATTCTAATAAAAATGCCTCAGCGTTCCTACGTTCGAAATAGGAACGAAACGACTTATTTATCAAAGCATCAAAGTGAGTAACCTTTTTTCATCAGATTCTAAACCTTCAAAACCTGATATAATTGATAGTAACAACTGCTGTTATCATTTTAAATGTACATGCAGTAGCCATTATGTCGGTATGACCGCCAGAAAAATAAAAACTAGAGCTAAAGAGCATCGTAACCCATCATCTGCAAAAGGAATCTATTATCATATCAACAGTTGTCCCTCTTATCTAACTAAAGTTAAAGATTTCGAAAATCAAAACTTAGCACCGAATTCTGGACCTAGAGTCAAAAAAAAATCGTGATAAGTTTTTCATGCAACATTTTAGAAAATTGCAAGGAAGATTTCGTTTCTATTTCGAACGTAGGAACGCTGCGGCATTTTTTATTAGAAACCTTGGGCCTGATTTAAATGATCAGAAAGATCACAACTCCTTTGCGTTATTCTAAAATGGGCACTTTCTTAAAAAAATACATTTAGCCCACTTTTCCATCCTAACTTTTTTTACCTGCATTTAGGCCAAATTTTTACTTTCTGCGAAATTGAAAAAAGCAATTTTACAATTAAGATTTTTTCGAATACTTCTAGCTCAAAATTCTTTCTTAAACTTATTATCAAAAAATATAATCCTGAAAACGCTGTAATAAACCGAAACATGTAGATTAAAACACAAGTGTTAATTGAATTAATTGTCGCATTTGGTTGAAAAATTTTCACGAGCTTGACTTATAAAACAAAAGGGATAATTATTTATATTCTTAGAAAATTTAGCTGCCAGGGCCTGGCCGCTGGCAAATTAAAAGGTTATATTATTTTAATAAAGACATTTTATAGCAATTATATCATTTTACCATGAAATTTATACTATGCCGAAATATTTCAAGTGAAATTACGGATTTAAATTTATTTTATTATATTCACGGCTAATCTACTCATTTTTTACCAAAGATACCGCTCAGAGCCAATCAGCATCTTTTTAACCCTACGCATATTCATCGAGGCAAATCTTGAATAATATCGATTACAGTGCCCGAGTTCATATGAAATTTTTTTTTTGTTTTCATTCAGGTGAAAAACCATTTCGAGACACGCATCGCGTGATGATTACGTTACCATCGATAATATTGAATTAAGCCAAACTCACTAACTTAGCACCTACACACTCAATCGAGCCAATAAAAATACAGATGAAACAGGATAGGTTATGATCTGAATGAAAATTACGTAATCATCACGCCTTTTTTCTCCACCAGAATAGAAAAAAAAATATATGAACTCGAGCATCGTAATCAATATATCAAATTTGATAAATTGCCAAAATCGTCGGACCCATAAGCACAAATTATGCCACATAATATCGATGAAGAGCTCGCCTCTTAATTTTTTGCTGATCCGATCCTGGAAATTTGGACAATAATAACATTTGTGTGTAATTGGATTATAAAGTTGATTGCTTTTACATTGAGTACAAATTCCGTCGATAAGTTCTTCACCGGTAGGACAATAATAGCAATGATGTGTTACGGGATCATAAAGTTGATCTTGATTACAATTTATACATTTTCCGTCTTCTAATTCTGTGCCATCTGGACAGTAATAGCATTTGTGGGTAGTTGGATCGTAGAGTTGCTCGAAATTACATTCTACACATTTTCCGTTTTGTATTTCAAAATTTGGTTCACAATAATAACATCCATGGGCTTAGATACGGGTGTAAATGGCAAGAAAAAAATGACAAATTTTTTCATTTTGGCGAGATTAGAGTTTAGCGAAGTGGGAAAGGGGTTATCAGGTGCATAGCGCTCTGTGATTGGCTCTTCAAAATAATTCAAGCATTTTATTGGCCAAAAACTAGTTACCTTGTAACCGGTAAACCATAGATAGATTCGTATTTTTTTGAATCGGATCTTCCATTCTCGAAATAATTAAAAAGCCCCTTTTAGTACTTTTCCCACTAAGATGCGGCGAGAATGCGCAAAATGGGACATCTGACAAGTTTTTCAGCAGAAAAATTCTGACAAAAAAATTTTAGATTTTTCTTAAAAATAACTCAGATTTTCAGATATCATATGTCAAAAATTTCATAATGTTACTTGTCGAAATATTTTAAAATTGAACTTTGAACAAAATAAATAAAATTTTTTTTAACAATTCATTTCGTATTCTGTATTAATTCGGTTTAAAAAACAATTTTCACGATAGTTTTCGGAAAACAATAATCAAAGAAATTAATAAAATATTTTGATTTGAAATTTATCTCAAATAAATGTTTTGATTCGAAACTTATAAAAATCCACAATCAGCTGCTATTAACACCACTTAACGCTAGAGTGTTTATTATGCTGTATATAAGAGACTTCCGGTTTCTAGGAAAGTATAAAAATAAATAATTTTTTTATAATAGAAAAACTACATTTTTCCAAGCTTTCGATTTTATTCAATCATCGTCTGGAAGTGAGAAAAGTAAAACTTTTTTTTTGGTTGACATAAAAATAAGAGATTTAAACTCTTTCTTCATGGGTTTCGAGCAAAAGAACTCAGAAGAGCCAGAATTTGATGATGAAATTAACCCCTGAAATCACAGAAAAAAAAAGTTTCGTCAAGGCACCAGAGCCGATATATCGGCTCTACTTTGGACGTTGTTTACAGAAAGCTCAAAGTAGTTGAAGCTCCAATTACTTGTGCAATAGAAAGTTGAAAAGTTATATTTTTGCTTCAATCATTTCAAATTCTAGAATTTTGATTTTTAGTTCTAGAAAATATAGGTGGAAAACCAAGGTGTAGCATATCACCTGATAAGTGCCCATCGTAGTCTTCACAAATTTTATTTTTATGGGTTCCAACGCACATGTATCTGCCCTACGTCACACTATAATCCGATTAGATCTATATACCATCAATCAAAAGTTATTTCTGTTATATATTCGTATATATTTCTTTATTGTTCTCTAATCAGTATAATGTTTGTATCAAATAAAAGGTGTATAAAATGTGTGCGATAAATAGTATCATAAAATCGTGCCTTATATAGGCTGAGTGGGTGGCGCTATGGAGCAAACAGGAAAGAAACGATTCCATGAGTTCCATTTGGATTAATCCAAATGGAACTAAGGAAATGAGCCAGTGTTTCCCTTCTAGCCGGATTCCACATTGGAGGCGCTACAGAAGAAAGCGGAAATGAATAGCGCGCTTAGTCTCACTTGGATGATTCCAGATGAGACTAAGGTAATCGTACTTAAACAGTAGGTGAATAATAGTATATAAATTACTTTCGTAATAATACAGTTAAATTAGTATATAATTCACCACATTATCTCCCTTCTCAAAGACGGTTAATAAAGTACACATAGAACTTGTTAAATTACAGATAAGGTGTATAATCAACTATAGATTGATGTCGAGCGGATTTTCGAGTTGTTGTGTTATCTTTATCGTTCAACTTGTGTTCCTGTTTGATAACTGTTGACTGATCTGTTTCGATATCTTCGTGCTTCCTATCTGCTGATTGGTCTTTTAGTTATTTAACCGTAGTTCTAATCTTATTTTTATATCCGAATTTTCTTTATTGGGCTTGTAACGTCTTGCATGATTTGCTGATAATTTTATCACTTTTCTTCCTCCTACCTCCACAGTTTCAAATGATCCACCTGGAAATACATCTTTCACTTCGAACGGTCCATTAAGTCGAGCAATGAGTTCCCTGAACCAGGTAATTTGACCATCACATGATCTCCAGGTACTAATTGTTCGGTAATGTCGGACTCAAGTTCTTCAAGTTGTTTGTATGCATCTCGTTGGGCATGTAGATTTTCAAAGCACTTTTTTTTGTTTTTCTCGTAACGAAAATTCCCAACTCTGCTTTGTGAATTCCGGTGCCCACTCTTGAAACGAAATGTCGTCAGACGACGCGTCGCGACGTGGTGACTTCGTTTAATAAATGAGGAATTCTCGGTTTCCATCCATGAAATGCTTCAAAGGAGGAAATTCCAATTTTGCTTTCAATTCTGGAGTTCATCTCGAATTGTATCAATGGAATGTCTTTATCCCACGTGTTTTTGTTTGACTGGAGAACCTTGAGCATCATTCCAAGGTCAGAGTGCTTACGTTCGACTCTGCCATTAGTTGAAGGCTTATACGGTGTTGAAAATCGCCACTCGATATTTAACCACTTGGCATGATTTTTCGTTATATTTAATGCAAATTCTTTACCATTGTCTGACTGACAGATTTTTGGTGTGCCGCTGCAGTAAAATATATCACAAATTGCATCGACGACATCGATAGCTCCTTTTGTTTTTATTGGACGCATTTGCCAAAAGTTTGTCAGTGTACATACGGAAGTCAGTAGGTATCGGTAACCTGAATCTGACGGTACGTTTGATACTGCAACAAGATCAATTTGAATCCATTCGAATGGTAATCTTGGAGTTTCAATTTTTGTTCTAACTCCTTGGTGTAACGGCATCGGTTTTGATTTCATGCATGTTGTACAATTCGAATGTAATTTCGTATGTCGTGGTATTGATTTGGCCAGTAGAATAAGGGAGTAAGCAACGATATCACTCGTGCTGTTCCTGCATGCAACGTATAGTTTGCATGATAGTAATCTATCACCTTGTGTATAAGTATTTCTTGTACGGCAATTCTACAAGTTCGATTTTGTTGATAGTAGACAATTCCCTGTTCTTGAAATAATTTTCAGAAGGTTTCCATTTTCCGCAAATGTTGACTACAGTCAACATCAAGTAGATCGTTGCACTTTCCATTCGTCTAGTGCGTCAGCTGTGGCCTCGGAACGAGGTTTACCCCACAGTCAAATATTGGGGCTTTTGATAGATATCAACCGAATTGAAATTACCTTTATCGTGTTCCGTTTTCGTGTCAGAAGTTCTGATAATCAATTCGCTTATCAATCGATAGAATCGTGCAAAGTTTTCTAGACGACGACTGTATCATCACTTGTGATTTCTTACTGCTCAAGCACGATGTTGCCAGAAAATGGTCTAAATGTTTCATTATTTTCTAAGACAGACCCAAGTTGCTAAACATTCCACGTCTAACTAACGCCCAGTTATAATTTTTTCACCGTTCCTAAGTAATAATTCTCTTGGATATACGTGACTAACCTCCCCTGCACCAGCAATGATAGCTCGGTTGACAATTTGAATGGAGTCAAAATTTGGAACGCCAACAAATTGATTCGAAAGCATTACTGAAACTTTGTTGAGCTTCCCTTCATGTTTGTGTTCATTCCAGAATTCTTGAGCGAGGCGCTCTTTGTGAATGGCGAAGCATTATGTTCAGATCTGGGATCATATATTGTAGTATTGTAAGCTTTCCACAAAAGCTCGCACATCTTTCGCTGTAGTTGGTAACACAATTTTTAATCGCAGTCACTTTATCTGGTGAGGAGCATAACCATATTGATTTTCGTCAATGCGGCCGATAAGATCCAAGTATTCTAACGATTGTGCTAATGACATTTGTTGGACTCAATTGAGTCCATGTCGCAAAAGTTCTGAAAAACATGTTTTAAATGCTCAAGATGATAATCCCAGTTCACTTGCGAACGAGAATATCATCTGCGAGCAATGCAATATTCTTCTGGACGTCACGTAATGCCCTTTTCATAATTCTTGGAAGATCCGGGCACGGTTTGCACAAAGGCCATTCGTGTTGTTATAATCTTCTCCAAGAGTTACAAACCGTTAAATGTTTTGTTTCTCTTCATTAATTCAATTGATTGAACGCAGATGTGATGTCTAATGCGCTAAATATTCGCTTTTGAGCAGACTTTCGAGACAATCTTTATATTTGGCCAGGACGGTTGCCGGTCGTATAATATATTAGTTGTTCTAATCGACCGCCATTCGGTATCGATTTTTCCCTTTCTTGACGCTATAAGCAAGGTGAGATCTGTACGGTACTGTCACTGTATTTATTTCCGAAATGACACCATCTTGCAACTTTCTTCAAGATGTTTTTCCAACCATGTTCGCTGTGCATGTGCTACCCGACGAGAAATAGCAATAACACGTTTCCACATGTTATCTATTACTGGAACTTGACTTTACTAGATCCATTCTTCCGCGGTGAAACAGCCGAATATCATGGTCATTCTTGTGGACAAGTTGCTCATTTAACAAATGAGTCGTTAACTCATGCTGTTGATACGGTTTAATGGTCATCTGTATATCACTTGTACCGCGTTTCTTGCATTCTCTCCGTGATTGAGAGCCTAGGCGAGAATCTTTCCATAACTGATTCCTTGTATTTTACTCCGAGGTTATGCTTTGCTTTTGATCTTGATCGCAACGTCTGTGTTTGCAGATTCCTGGGTCTTCTCAATAGCACCTTTGATATTAATTATTTATGCTGGTTATCAACATTTCTGACTACATCTTATTTCACGCCAAAAGAGTAATCCACAGATTCGCTGTGGATGTATACCGTTCCATTGGCGATTGTTGTTACGCATGAGTTGTGGACAGAATGTACTCTCTGACTGTGGCAACTTATGGTAACGCCCTATTCTTACTGCAAAGAAGTTAGCATCGGTCCGGTGAACACAGTTGGTTGTTAGCATAACTGCTTTATATCATCCTCAGTCTAAACGCATTATCTTGAAACCACGATCATGACACTTTTCCATCTGGGTATATCGTGAATCCCATCGATTGAGATATGGACTTCCAAGGATCTTGGAACGGTATATGGTTCATTAGGAAATTTGACAGTATGTTTTGTTGAGCTATATTCACCAAAACACTTATAACGCCTTTTTAGGCATAATGTTTCTGCGCATCGACAGGAGTTTCGGTGCTAGATACAATTTCGTTCGAAGACAAGTTGAGCACGCCATCCCGAAGACAATTCAGACTAGCACGGAATCACACAAAAATAGACAGTTTTTTCTTCCAAATTGCTGTAATAAGAGAGTTCTATTACCGGCAATACACCAACAGTACATAATCTTGGTAGATCACTGCCTAGTCATTGGTTGCTTTTGCTTCATGCTTATTCATTTTTTGTATTGCTTGGAGACCATTCTGGAGATGTTTAGCCTGGCAAAACATTTTCGGCCAATGAGTGTCCAGGTTTCTGACAGAAATGACAATCTCCTTTAAAAGGACGTCGTTGAAAACTCCTAGATGGTATTTGCTTCCATTACTTTTCTGGATTAGATTTTTCAGTGACGGCATTGACCAATTCTTCAGATTTGGTTTGACGCGAAGACAGTCGAGTCTTGCTGCGCGTTTCACTAATTTATCCAAATCCTTTACTCACTCATCGGTTGCAGTCATTCTTAGTGAGCTGCTTTCCGCTATAGTAAGGCCATCAAAAAATTTCTCCACAAGCCATTATTTTCTCTCCAGATGTCAATGTTTTACTTGACATTCCAGTTCCTCTCATGTTAAGTCGTTTCACTCAAAAATCGGGGCCGAGCAAAAAATTTTTTTTCGCGAGCTGATTCTTTTCCGCTATTTTATATTTTAATCCATCATAGGAATCCCAAAATCCCTGTTCACCCTCAAAAAAAGCACCGTGTGACGTAAAAGATTCCGATGGTTGTTTTCGGAGTTCAGAAAGATCTCGCAAATATTCAGTTTTATTTTTATCAAGTGCCACAATCAAATTTTCGGTGACCAATACCACTGTTTTTCTTTGATCTTCCGGAAGATTGTCATATACTTCCGCGACATCGGTTGGCAAAGATAATCAAAGTATTTTCAAAAGTTTTGTTTCTTCGAAGCTTTACAGTATTCCCATGCTGATTGAACTTTTTTGCAGAAATTAACAATATTTTCAGCACTGTTCCATTTTGGAACAATATAGGCGGCTTCTTTAGATGACATTGTATAAACAGGAAAGTTTTTCATAGTATTCTTTATGAAAGAATTGGAACTTTCTTCTTCAAAACTTGATCCATCGAAGTCCAAAATAGTTTTTACCTCCTTAGCCTTGAGTTCACTCAAACATGATTTTTCAATGCTTGGTTTCGTCGACAAGTTCACCAATTTAGGTGACGTCAGCATACTTTTATTTGCATTTTGGAAGTTAGTACTTTCGGCGTGCAATTGTTGTTGGCTTGCTCCAAGAGATGAAATTTTGTCTGATAGTTCTGCATTTGTTTTAGTGAGATTCAAATTTTCTCGTTTGAGGTTCTCAACTGTGGTTGAAAAAAAAAATTAACTTTCAACTCGTCAGCTTCTTGTTAAATGATATTGTATTCAGCTTTCGCTTTCAGTATTTTTTTTTCTATCGCTAAATCTCTTTCTATTCTCTCCCGTTTTAGTTTCGTCAATTTTGTCTCAACATCAGATATTTTTGATTTGAGTTCTAAATTTTCTTATACTGTATCTTCCAAAATTCTTCTTACTTCGTCGAGTTGTTTTACATGCATTTCGCGATCTTTTTTAATTTAACGTTTCAATTGTTCCTGTTCTGATGTTAATTTATCTTCCTGATCCATCAAATCATTTAACTCGTTTCTCTTAGAAGACTCCATGTCATCGATTTGATTATTTTTCTGATCCAACAACATAGTTTTATCATTAAGTTGTTCCTTCAGATAATCATTTTCGATGTTTTGTCGAACGAGTTTGATTGAATAATCTGATTTCATTTGCATTATCTTCTTTTGCTGACGATGAATATTAGTAATCATCAGTTTTTGCTGTCTGCTCTGATCACCAAGGTCGGATACGATTGCAGGATTATATTCTGCATCGGTGAGGTCGTAGATTGACTTTTCAAGAAATGTTTGACACTGATAATTTAAGACATCATGATCAGCGTCTATAGCTGATATTTGGTCATCGATTTCCTGAATACTCTCGTCTAATGTCAAATCTAATCTTGTTGATGATTTTCGTACGAATATTGGCTCAAAATCAATTGCAGACTGATCAACTTGTTAGTTAGTTTTGAATTCTGGTAATCTTAGTAACCATTCCATCGCAAGAGGTGTAACGATCATCGGTGGGACGCTACCAAATTTCAAAAATTTCTCGAGAATTTGGTCAACCTCCGGTTTGAATCGTGTTTTTACTTTTTTACAATATCGTGCAATGAGGAATCCTTCCGCACAAATATTTTTAAACTTCTCATCTTGATTTTCTATGAGAAGGTTGAAAACCTCATTGGCTGTACCCTTTCGCTCAGACAATGACATATCAGTTTCAGTATTTTCTCTCTTTTGATAATATTTTAAGAGTCCTGACGAGAAGACATCCAACGCCTGAGTCATTTCAGAATTTAGTTTATAGTCGATAAACAAATTACCACTATCTTATTTCTCCGATTAATTGATCAAATGATATGATCCATCCAACTTTCCGTCCAAGTTTTACTAATTCTTCAGATTTACATGATAAACCTGGAATCACACGAATTTTAAGCCGTTGATGACTCTTCCACAACTTCGTTGGAGAATTTTCCGATATGGTCCATCTTCCAACAATGTTTCGAATAGTTGAAAACATTTCTATTTCTTTCGTGGAGTAATTGGATTAATTTGGATTAGCTCTGATGAAACTATCGATTTTTTTTTCGAAAGTTCTGGTAAAGTCTTTATTTATCCTGATTGGAGATATTGTGAGCCGAATTAAACTGGATTAGAGCTTTTTCTGACTGGATTGACCCGGATTGGTACGTGTTTTGGCCGGATTAGGTCGGATTGGAACGTTTTTCAGCTGGATTAGGTCGGATAAGAACGTTTTTCCGCCGATTAGGTCGGATTGGAACGTGTTTTGGCCGGATTGGAACTTTATTTCACTGTATTAAATCGATTTGACTTAGATCAGACACGCAATCGCAACTCAATACTACTATTCTGGAGCAAAAGACAGAAAAGATTATAGTAAAGCAATAGTTTAGATTTACACGTTTCTAATAATTAGAATCAATGCGTGTTTAGAATGTCAAAATCTCGGATTTAAGTCGCGCGGCTTCGTTTGATCTTCAGACACCAATGTTATGAATTTCGTATATTCTCTATAACGTCGCTGTAACCTCTATATAGTCGTCTCTATGCTAGTATATGTTTGTATATTAAAACAGTGTATAATATTATGTGATTTGTTTATTCTGAAAATAGGCGCAGTAAATATATAGTCTGTTATCAGTCAGGAGTTATGTGCGTGATATGCGGTGTACTTTGATGTTCTTAGTATGAGTCATATGACTCACATATTATGTGGTCATAAGACTCAGACATCAAAGGAATAGTGCCGCTAGATATGCTTAGTCAGCATAACTCGTGAGACAGTATGACTCATCAGACAGAGTCATCCTGATGAGACTCGGTATATCAAAGGGGCACGCGCGCATCACGAGACAGCGTCATAAGGGAGAAGATGTACAGTATCGCTAGAGGCGATAAGGTCTATGATAGTAACTCAGACAACAGCGACCTCACCCGGCGACGTTGAGTCACAGACTGAGTCACATAGTGAATAAGTAACCACAATTCACCACAAGTTGACATACAGAGATTTAATAGATACTACAGTATCTGTAGAGTGGTGAATAAGTGATTTTGCTTGATTTTTTATTAAGAATTCAAAAAAGACTCATAAAAATTTTGGTCTTGATATGGCGAAATTTTCGTAATATTTCTAAAAAAGTCGATAAAAAATTTAAAAATTTTATGATTTTTCAAACTCCGGTCAGAAAAAATGTATGTTTCCATGAGAAAAATTAAAAAAAGTTATTTTTTGGTTTTTACCAACAGATTTGAATGAAGAAAACAGAAAAAATTTTCGACGAAAAATGCGAAAAATTTCATAATGTTTGAAATTGTAAAAATTCAAAGATGAAAACTCGAACTCAAATCTCTACTAAAATAGATAAAAATGATTTTATCAAGCTGAAACATATTTAATAGGTTCAGCTAACTATAATTAGCATGAAAAAATATACTGACTTAATTATTTTCGTAAGTTATAATGACTCCAGTCTTCCCGAGTTTTATGGTAGCCCCTTAAGGAATGGTGTCGCTGATTTGGCGACCTTTTTACGAAAGTATTTTTGATAAAGGCGGAGCTGATATCCCAAAACTTTGTATCTTGAAAAACAACTTTTCGCGATCATTTTGAATGTAACAGTAATCTGATCAATATCACCTACGCGACACTACGCTTTTAAAATCTTCCTAAAAACACTCAGAACGTACTCTCTCCGTTCAATTTTCACCATTTTTCAATTATTTTTTGTGTCAGGCTCCAGAGCAGAGAAGAGCATCCGAGCAGATTTTCAAGATCGGTTCGGTTCGGAAATTTCGGCCTCAAAATTTTTTCAAGTTCGGATCGTTCGGAAGCCCGGTTTGAAAAGTCAAGATCGGATCGGTTCGGTGCTCGACGTGATCGGTTCGGACATGCTCGGATTTTTACTTTATTGGAATGGTTGATTTCAAAGATAGGGAACACACTTTGTTGAGGAAATTTCGAATTTTGAAAAAAATTGATACGTTGTTAAGCATAAAAAAATGAGTCCAGCGAGCCGAAATTTGAGGTCGGTCACGTGTATAGTACTTGTTTAATTCGCTGATAAACCCAAAAGCTGCAAAATCTATCGGCTTCTTCTAGACTTTGGTATTTTGAATTGAAAATCGAAGAACATATTTGGAATCTTAAAACATTTCGCGTCGTTTTTTTTTTCTTGTTGAAAATTCGGTCTCAGTAGCGTAGAGAGCAAAACATCAAAAATCGACAAAATTATTTTTATAAGGACAAAAATGATGCAACTGGGGTCCTTATAACTTTCACAGCAGACAGTTTGTTGAACAAGGTTTTCGTTTGACAAAAATTGGAGTCATTTACAGTATATGACTGTTTTATGATTTTTTTAAGAAAATATGATGAATAATTTGCTGATTTCAGCTGCAAAATCCTATCGGGCTTCGTTCTGGCCCGTGTATTATAATAAAAAATCAAAGAACATTTTCGAATCTTAAAACAGTGCGCGTGGTTCTTTATTATTTTTTGTTCACAAATTCGGTCTCATAGCGGTAGAGAAGCAAAACATCAAAAATCGACGAAATTATCTTTATAAGAACAAAATGATGGCAGAGTCCTTTTATTTTGCTGGCAGACAGTTATTCAAACAAGGTTGCCTAGGACAAAAATTTGGGGTCTCATATCTCACCATTGGACCGTTTTATGACTTTTTATTGAAAATAAGTAAGAATTTGCTGATTTCAGCTCCAAATTTTTTCATGGCTTCGTTATGACTGTAGTTTCATGCAAAACAATTATAAACCTATGAGAAGTGAAAAACCATTTTCCCCCCTTTCTCATGAAAGTTTATTGAAATCTGTTGCAAGTAGAGGTAGAGAGCAAAATAATAAAAATCAGCGAAATTATTTTTATGAGGGTAAAATGATGAAAATTTCTTGTAATTTTATTACAAACAGTTTCAAGACAAAGTTATATGCCAAAAATTGGGTCATATTACACCTGTTGAACTTTTTATTATTTTTTAATGAAAGTCTGGTATTTATTTTATGATTTTTTGATTATTGTTTATTTTTCATAACAGAAATCAGTTAAATTTAAACAGTTTTTTCGCTCTGGTAAATAAAGAATCGAAGGTCGTTTTGTTCTGCAATGGTGTACTTGTCATAGCACATTGAATTTAGCGATACGCGCCCCATCATCATATTTCTTCTTCTGTATAATATCTCGTGATGTAATCTAAGCAATCTGATAGATTCGGCATCATACTTAAATGTCTCCAAGTAAAAATCTTGCTCCATCAAATAAATTTTGCGATGAGCAAAGACAAGTGGTCCACAGTCGCTGTGAATTGTCCTAATAATAATTAATATTCGAATTTAGTGATCATTGATTTAAATTACGTTGTATATAAAATTTTTTTCAAAGTCAAAACAGCATCGGAGGAGTTTGTTTTTTGTCATAAAATATTTGTACAGCTCGGTACGTAGACCTGCAGTTCGGCTCGTCATAAATTGCATTTCTATACTATCTATAACTTTTAATTCACGCTTCAGCCAGATCCAGGTGTAATGACACCAAAGTGACCAGAAGGTCCATCTTTCAATTCAAACTTTTTCTTTTTCATTGTCTAATTTGGTATAAAAAGCCATTATAACATGATTTTTTGTAAATTCAAATGATTCCCGCAGCATATGCATATGTTCTGCAATATTTTCGTCTTTATTTCGAGACCATAAAGTGTAAATTCGACCAATTCTAATGTAGACACGAAATTATATTTTTAATTTATTCTCGATTGCATTTCTGTAAGTCGGTAATAAAGGCTTGTATGCTCAGAGTTGAAATACAAGTTTCTCTCTTGAAATTGTTGAGAAATAGTCAAATCAAAGTTTTTATTTTCTTGTTGCTCGCTGGAACTCAAATTAACCTTAAGATGTATTTGGTTTTCTCATAAATAACTTCTAAGATGACAGCGATGTCTTAGAACTTGATTCTGAATCAGTGTCGGAAAACAGGGTTGTCCATTATAGGCATGAAGCTTAGACTCTTCTAGATATCCACTTTCGTGCACAATTTGTAATCAAAAGGATAATCATCTGTGATATTAAGATTTTTATGCATGCCGTTTGTTACTGGAACCGTTTTAAACTTCTCAAATTGTTTTGCGATAATCGGTTTATATCAGTGAGGCATTGCTCGAAATAAACCGTTCAAACAGTTTTTACAATTACAAATTGCGCCGAGCATTTGAACATTTTGTCGAAGTGACTATAAACAATCATCTACTTTCTCTAAATTTATAATGAATTTTTCTTTTATAGTTATATATTGTTAAATTTTTTTATTTGATCTCGAACAAAACCTGAATTATCGTAAAATTTTTAGTTTTTTTCACCGCTTTAGAAAAAGTTGATCATCAAAAGTTTGTCATCGGCCACCTTGCCCAACAAACTTCTGCAACGAAAGATATAAGGATCCACCATTATTTTTTTGTGCGTATAAAAATTATTTTGTGCAAATTTCGCAGCTGAAATCAGCAAATTCTTACTTATTTTCAATAAAAAATCATAAAACGGTCCAATGATGTAATATGACCCCAAATTTTTGTCCTAGGCAACCTTGTTTGATAAACTGTCTGCTGTAAAGTTATAAGGACTCCAGCATATATTTTGTCCTTATAAAAAATAATTTCGTCGATTTTTGATGTTTTGTAATGCGCATGTTTTAAAGATTCCAAATATGTTCTTAGATTTTTATTCTATTATAATACCACGGGCCCAGAACGAAGCCTAATAGATTTCGCGAAGCTGAAATCAGCAAATTATCATCATATTTTTCTTAAAAAAATCAATAAAACAGTCATATACGTGTATTGACTTTAATTTTTTGTCATACAAACCTTGTTCAACAACCTGTCTGCTGTGAAGTTATAAGGACTCCAGCATCTTTGTTTTGTCCTTATAAAAAATAATTTCGTCGATTTTTTTGATGTTTTGCTCTCTACCGCTACTGAGACCGAATTTCAACAAGAAAAAAAGAACGACGCCGAAATGTTTTTAAGATTCGAAATATGTTCTTTGATTCTGTATTTATATACCACGGGCCAGAACGAAGCCCGATAGATTTCGCAGCTGAAAATCAGCAAATTATCATCATATATTTTCTAAAAAATCATAAAACAAGTCATATACTGTAATATGACTCCAATTTTTTGTCAAACGAAAACCTTTGTTCAACAAAACGTCTGCTGTGAAGTTTTATAAGGACCCCAGCATCATTTTTGTCCCTATAAAAATAATTTCGTCGATTTTTGATGTTTTGCTCTCTACCGGCTACTGAGACCGAATTTCAACAAGAAAAAAAAAAGAACGCCGCGAAATGTTTTTAAGATTCGAAATATGTTCTTTGATTCTGTTATTTCTAAATACCACGGCCGCAGAACGAAGCCCGATAGATTTCGCAGCTGAAATCAGCAAATTATCATCATATTTTCTTAAAAAAATCATTCTAAACACTAGTCATATACTGTAATATGACTCCAATTTTTTTGTTCAAACGAAAACCTTGTTCAACAAACTGTATCTGCTGTGAAGTTATAGGACCCCAGCATCAATTTTGTCCTTATAAAAATAATTTCGTCGATTTTTGATGTTTGCTCTCTACCGCTACTGAGACCGAATTTCACACTCAGAAAAAAAATAGAACGACGCGAAAGTTTTAGATTCCAAATATGTTCTTTGATTTTCCATTCAAAAATACCAACTTCTACGAACGAAGCCCGATAGATTTTGGTAGTTTTGGGTTTATCAGCGATTAAAACAATACTATACACGTGCACCCGACCTCAATTTCGGCTCGCTGGACTCCATTTTTATGCTTAACAACCGTATCAATTTTTTTTTTCTAAATTCGAAAATTTCCTCAAAAGTGTTTCCCTATCTTTGAAATCAACCGCAATATAAACTGAAAATTGAGTTGATTAACCAGCGTTGACTTCAGTCATTTAAGGTCAAGTTAGAAACTTTTTTGTCATGGAAACTTATATATTTTCTAGAGAACTAAGTTAATTTTTAATTATTTTTATATTAAATTATATTCAATAAAATGAGAAATTTTGTGAAGTGCAAAAATGCCAAAACTGCTTTCAGTGGGTATGGAGCACAAAAAATTTTTTTTTTTAATTTATTTTCGCACTGCAAAAATAAAGCGCTTGCAAATATATCTGTTTGGCTCGTGAATATTATTTCCAGTCACAATTAATTTTATATTTGTTTTTATTTTTAATTTAAATATAAAAAATATAAAATGATTGACATTGAGATTTTCATGGTCAAAATTTGAAAACAATAAGAATTGACTAAGAAATAGTTCCCAGAGGATGCGCAATGAAGCTAGTTTTTGAGACGCTATAACAACAATGTATTTAAAATTACCCCAGATAAGCTAGAAACCGATTTTTTGTTTTATGTAAAACTGGAAGTATTTTTGCGATTTGAGACCACCAAAAATATGCGCATAAGCGGTTTCTTGGAAACCGTATTCTGAAGTCAGCTTATTACTGTATAAGTCTATGGTCCACCACAGATGCTGCTAGACAGCGAAAATAAATTAAATTTTTGTAATGTTTTTTTTGCCGAATTTTGACGCGTCATGACGTAAATTGCTTTCTTCTCACATCTCACATTTGCTATTTTCATTATTTTTTAATTGTACATTTTTTTTCTGTGCGTTGCTTTGAATATATGAAAGGTATTAAAACAATGAGCCATAACTTATGCGCCCATCAGGATATTCTGATTGTCCGAAATTTGTGGACCCTAATGAGGATTGCCAATTTGGTATGATAAAAAATATGCGCACTAAGCTAGTTTTAGAGAAACTATCATGGCTTTGTTTTTAATGTATATTTTATGAGAAAATAAATTTATTTGACAAGTTCTCATGAAACTGATCAAATTAAAAAAAAATGAGAGTTTCTAAGTAATCTACAAAAATTTGAGAGTTTTGTGATTATTTGGAAAAATTTACTAATTTTTTTTTGAAAATTTCACTTTGTCTCGGAAAAGCGCGATTTTTTAAATTTAATTCAAGTTTAAAGCTTTTTACGGAGTCTGTTCATAAAATAAAGAATGATGAGGCGATATTTTTAAAATTATGATATAAATCTCTGCTTTGAAATCATGAATTAATTTTTTTTTTAATAAAGGTATCAAATATTTTTTTTTAATATAACGGAAATGTTTGCAAATTATTGAAAAAATTTCTACACAATTTTAAATTACTATGGAATTTAGCAATTTTTCAGTAAATTCTCAACGATTCAAGTTCATTTCTTTAAAACTTTGGAAGTGAAAACATAAATAATGTCTTTTTTTCGGGCTTTGACAGGATTTGAGCTTAGTTTTTTCCAATTAAATAAAAAAACGTTCAATCTTCTTCTTCGCGCCTTCGGAGCTCATTTCTACAAAAATCAAAACAACAAAAAGCTTCTTTATTACCTTCAACCGATTTGAGGTTCCTTTTTTTTTAAAAGCTTGAATTTTGATAAAAATTCATAATTAAAAGTATATCGAAATTTCTAAAGTCAACACATCAGTTAGAAAAAAAATCTTCAAAAGCTAAAATTAAAATTATCCGATTCTGATTGGTTCAAATTTCGAGCCAAGCAGAATTCTCAATTAGCTCAGTTTTCGTGTGGCTTCATTTATTTAAAAAAAGCACAAAAAAACGTTATCAACAATTTAACAATCAATAACTTGAACGAGCATGTTTTGAGGTGTGAGAGAGCAATTTACGACAAAATCGACAAAGAAACAATTTCATTTTATTTTTGTTCTAGCGCCATGTCTGGTTGATCATCGGGCATAATTAACATACCGCGTTCTAGAAAAACAGGCTTTTGGCCGCATTTCTTCCGTCTCAAATATAATAAAATTGGCTCTAGCGCGCCACCTATAGCATCCTAAGTCACAAAGTTTCTTATACCGTCTCCAAAAATCGACTTAATTGCGCATCGTTGGTCATCCAATTGCTCATTGTTAAATTTTTTTATTTATGAAAAAAAAACAAGAAAAATAAATGTTACAATTAAACAAAATAATGAGTAATAAGTAATTTGAACGCGTGAGAGCCAAATTTACGTCATCAACATTAAAAAAATACAAAAATTTATCTTATTTCGCTCTGAAGCATATGTGGTGACCAAAGACTTAATAGGGACTAAAGTTATAGTTCCATATTATAACGGTTTCAGAAAACAGCTTAATGCCGCATCTGCTATTACTACTCTATTAGTCGATTCTAGTTGGTCCAAATTCTGACGATGAGAATTTTCAATGTCGGACACTTTTTTTTTTTTCTCCTTTTATTCTTAAAAGAATCAGAAAAAAAAATATTGTGAATGAAAATAATAACGTACTGGACAACATTCGGCGATATGGCGAACAAAAATAAATTTAAGCTTAAAAAAATTAAAAAAAAGTGTAGTCGCGTTGGAAATTACTCCATAATGCGATTTGTAATTTATTTTATAACGTTTTTAGTAGGTTCAACTGAAGTGTATCACCATTAATTCGATAGAATAAGTACTCGTATCAAACGCATTCATAGAAAAATGGATAAAAAAAATTTGCGAAAATTCCAATCTTTAAAATGACGTATTTCATGACGTCGCACAGCCATAGTTTGGAATATAAACTAAAAAATTGGCTCTTTGGCGATAATGGCCATTCGGCGATATTGGCAGCATCAGCGCATATTGATAATCGAATTATTGAGCGCTAAAATCGTAAATTGCGTAGTTTTTCGGCGCCACTCTGTAATTGGAAACTTTTCAAAAATTTTTTATAAGATTATTATAAAATTCGAAAAAAATATTTTTGAAATCGTGATAAAAATAAAACGCCTATTTGTAATGTCTCGATTTTAAAGTAAATTATCGTCATTTTCTTGAACATAATAATTTCTGAATCAGTAATAATATATCTTTATGAAAATTATGATAAAAACATGCTTTTAAACAGCAGTAATTTTGAAATTATGAGCTCAACGGTGCGCAAAAAAGTATCCGATCCGATCACATATCCGATCAGATCGGACACATTTTGTGATCGGGTTTGGAATGTGCTCGGAAGCACATCTCAAAATTTGAAGATCGATCGGATCGGTTCGGACCCGATTTGAAAAAAACGTGATCGATCGGTTCGGAAAAAACGATCTGATCAGTTTGCTCGAACCTGCTCGGTATTTCCGAGCAGATTTATTTCAGCTCGACGCCCATCCCTGCTCCAGAGAAGCCTCAAACATAATGCAATAGCGCTTTTTTCTCGAAATTTTGCCTTTTGGCGACAAAAAACGCAAAAAAAAAAAAAGAAAATTTTTGAATGGTCAGTTTGGGAGGCTCAGGTCAACAGGTATCTCCTCCACCAGCTTAAGAAGATACAGTTCGGCCTCATACTGCATTAAAGCACAAGACCTGTTTGACAATGCAATAAGAGAGTTTTTTTTAATTTTGATTCGGCGTCTCTTGGGGCGTCTCTCTCTGCGCACCGATGTGCACGACTTTTCAGCTGCACATTCATGTAGGTTTCGAATGTGTAACGTTCAGACCAGGGAGGAGGAATACATTTTAATTTAGACCCCTAAAATAGGGCCAAAAACGTTTTTTGGTGATTCTGAAGTCAATCAAAGAGTTTTTCAAAACTCTGGCGCAGGCGGTCTCCCCACGTTTTGCGGCTTAATTAAAGTCATGAATATTTTTTGTACCTTAAAAACAGGAGAGATACATTTTGAAAAGATAATTCTATCAGTTTTGTAAGCACGTTTCTGATTGGACGAGCCATCCGTCACTTTGATTTATTTTTTAGGATGCGAGATTTTGTTTCAAATATATCAGAGAGCGTAATTGTTGTTCCGACGATTGCTACTTTTGTGATTTTTGGTCAAAAAATATTTGAAATTTTTGAAATTTTCCTCATTTCTGCCTCAAAAAATTTCAAACTTATTATCTGGAATCACGCTGTAAATTTGATAATACACTTTTTACTTTATACAAATATGTCCTCGTTTGTTTTCTTTGCTCTTGTTTATACCTGAATCATAAATTTTTGCAACGAAACCACTGGTTTGGCAGAAAATCCATCAACTATGAGAACCCGTTGTTATCCAGAATTAAAAAAAATGTATCTTACCAATTGCCAATTGGTTAAGCCGACCCGTCACCACGTAGAATTTATTTCATTAAGCGTGGTTGGTGTGAGTGATTTTTGCATTTGGAGACTTGGTACGGCTAAACTGATGACGGTAGTTAGAACATTTCTCATCAGGCACATATGATAGTCTATCCTTGATCTCGCGATTCATTGACAAGTTCCAGTACCACTCCCACACAATCATTTGTTACCGCGGTTAAACTAGAGTCCCGTCAGTATTTCGAAGGAAAATAAGGATCCCAGAGCTGGTTTGAATGTGCCGAAAAAAAGAGTGTTTGTTGACGTTTGATATAAGGCCTTTTTTGTGGAAATCGTCAGAAACGTCATTTTCGGAATGTAACAAGCCCAAGGGTGGTGAACATCGAATGGGAAGTACTTTTTTATAATTTCGGCCTGATTGGCTGTAAATCGACAAAAAATGCGCGAATCGACAATTCAACATAAAAGTGAGAATTAGAAAATATAATGCCACAAAAGATTCCTTGGATACGATTTTGCTTGAAAACGGATATCAGCAACTTATGGTCCTGAATTTTCAACACGAACAGTGCTAGTGATCCAAACAAAATATTTGTAAAAATACTCTAATTTTCCAGAATCCGCTGCGTGAAAATGAGACCATAGTTGCTATATCGGTTCAGCAATTGTATTCAACTAATCTTTTGGTCGCATTTAAATTTTTCTAATTCTCACTTTTAATGTTGAACAATGGTCGATTTCGCGCACTTTTTTTGTCGATTTACAGCCAATCCCAATTCAAAAAGCACTTCCCATTGGGCTTGTCTTATTCCAAATGACGTTTCTGGCATCCACAGAAAAAGCTTTATCAAAACTCGAAAACACCCTTTTTCGGCACATTTAACAGATGGTGACTCCTGAGGCAAAAATTGAAGAAAAACCTCCATTCACTAAATTCAGACAATTTTTCGGATTCTCACAAATTCAAAACTTTCCGATATAAGCTCTGGATCCTTATTTCTTCGAAAAAGCTGAGGGACTCGTGTTTAACCGCGGTTAACCAGATGGTTGGTGGGGAGTGGTACTAGACTGTCAAAATAGAATCTCGATATCAAATAAAGATCTATCTTTGTTCTCTACCATCAGTTTAAGCCGCTACAAGCCTCTAAAATGTCAAAAAATCACTCACACCACCCCCTTAAAAAATTTTTCTTTCGATGTGCTAAAATTTCGGATTTTTTCGTCTTTTTTCAAAAACTTAGATTTTTTATTTTGACGTAAAAAACGTATAAAAAAAAAAAATAAATCTAATATAAATCTAACTCGGTGGTCGGAAGACCGTGTTTTACGG
>SCLH01000121.1:289172-374822 GCA_004367855.1 Oikopleura vanhoeffeni
AAACCGGGAGGAGATTTGGGGAAATTTGGGGTGGGGGGTTGGGGGCAAAGTAGTTATTTTTAAAAGACAACGGGGTTCTCAAATTTTCGGGTTCTAATTTTTTTTTTTTGTAATCCCGGACCCCATCCCAGCCACAAACGAGAAAATTGGATTTTGCAAGCAAAAAAAAAGTTTCATTTCTATGATAATAGTTCAAGAATATCGATTTGCTTGCCAAAAATTATTTTATTTATATACAATTATAGACATAGGAATAGTCCTCAAATCACGAAGAATAATAAATCACAGAAAAATTATAACATAAATGAAAGTTATTTTTCAATATGAATAGTTGTTCAGATTATTTGCCCTTTTTTCATATTTTTCAATTATTTAGCAAAATCAATGGTAATAATGGCGCGCATTCAAGATAAGCATGAAATAGATGATTGCGAAGAAATAATAAAAAAATTATTAAATTTGCTTGCGTTCAAAGTTATAATCGGATAATAGAGAAGATTTATGAAAAAGAGAAAAGAAAATCCGCATGTACCGTTCGTGAGTATACTTTTTTTTGTAAAATAAATCTACATTTTGCCTATATTTAACTATAGCAAGGAATTTCAAAATAAAATATTTTCGGCGAATTAAGATGAATTTTATAAATATTCTGGTTTGGCATATTGTAGAGAATTTTTTTTCTGACATAATATCGGCATTATGAATATTTTTGGATACGTGGATATGACGTAACTCTTCAATGAAGAAGAATACCAGCATTAGGTTTTTATGCATTAAAAGGTTAGCTGTGCATAATATTTATCTAAAAATGAATCAATTTTTGACATCATTCAAGGTTAGGACTACAATATAACAATAGAAAAATAAATAAACGGTTCACTCCAATTCTCACAAAAGATATTTGAGTTTTAAAAAGCGTTAATTTTTCCCCAGCACAATTCTGGAAGCACCCACAATCCCCTTAAAACAAGCCACGACCATTACATTCGAGTTTTTATTGCGGGTTACAAAAATGCGATTTGTAGAATGCGAAAAAATTTTCAAAGTTTTGTTTCCGCCAAATACCTGATACGTCCTAACTTGAAATGGCAAAAATCCGAAAAAAGTAGGTTTTCGAGGGGGAAAGGGGATTAATGCGCATTTAGAGGATGCTTTTTCTGGAGAAAAATTGTTTTTTTCTTGAATAGTTTTTATGTTTTTCGATTCTTGATAATTGTACACAAATTCGAATTGTTGGTTTGCTGAATTCTAGTTTTCAGAGACTGAAACAATTAAATTTAAAGTTTTCTAGAAATTTTTGAATTTATATCGAATAAATGTTTAGAAAAAATAAGCGGTCTTTATTCATAAATTATGTTACAGAAATCTGTAACGATATATAGTGGAAAGTTAGGTGCTAATAATTTAATGATGTTTAAAGTTTAAATAAGGTTCAACTTATTAAATAAGGCAATTGAATGCGAGATTTTAGAATTTATGAATTAGAATTTTTTGTAATTTTGAAAAAATGCGTTATTGGCATTTGAAGTTTTCTTTGAAGCAGAAATTAATTATTTTTACATCTTGTGTTTGCTTGATAAATTAAAGTGGATATTTGGAAATTTTTACAGTTAATAATCTTTTTTGTTCAATAAATATCACTTGTTTAATAAACTTAAGATTATTGAATAAGCTTTGTATTTGATATGAGTCGTTGTTTTGAATCGTGTTTTCTAGACCGTGCATTTTTGATTTCCAATCTTCAAGTTTCATTTTTTTCAACTGTTGAAATTTGAGGGCCTCATCATCAATATGTTCTTCATAATGTACTGTCATTTTTGGACCAGCGTCACAAATGCAATATAAACTTTTTGCTAAAAGTGCTAGTGAATATGACTCAATTCTTATTCGCGATATAAAAAAAGTAGATTAATTATGTAATGTTGAAAATAATTTTGCATTTTAAGGGGTGAAAGTCTTTTTCAGAAAACCGGATTTCAAGGGGTTAAGAGGGGATTATGTGGCATTTCAAGGGGCGCATTTCAAGGGGTTAGGGACTGTTACATATTTTTTTCCGTTGTTGTTAAAGTTATACTGCATCCTGAAATTTTTAACCTAGGATGTCGGCTTTGAAGAGGAAAATCTGTGAAAAGATAAGGTTTGTTTTTGGCAGTTCTAGAAAAAACAGTCGCCAAATTTTTAAAATGTGTTTCAGCCAAAAACTGAGCATTAATGTTTCTGTGGTTCATGCGGTTTTGAGTGAATGGTGTGCGAGCTCTAAAGCCTTAGGGATTTTTATATTTGATTAAGTTGTTCTACGAACTCGCTTGCATGGTGGTCACAGGTGAGCCAAAAATTATTCTGGTATATTTATTTTGGTAGATTGAGGATAGATGCTACGATGGCTATTCTCAAAATTCGAAGTGTTTAGTATTTGGTAAAGTGGCGTGAGAAGTACATTTTGGGCGCCCGTACCCCCTTAAATTCAAGGCAACAGTTATTTTTGAACTTCATATGCGAATAAAATTCTTAGAAAACCAGAACGCGGGGCAAATTTGTCGGTTGTACATTTGTTATCACTCAAAATCAATTTGGAGCATTATAAAGCTCAGGGCTGCGATAATACAGGACGAAATAACTTTTAAATTCGCCTCTAGCTTTTGCCAAAGTTTGTAATTTGAATTTGCTCGAGATTTCGAAAACTGAAAACTCAAAGAAGGAAAAATTATAATTTTTATATTGCATCAATTAAATTCTCGAATTGACCTCGAAAATTTATAATTGTCCGCCGTAATGGTCGAAAGTGCGGATATTGCCAAAAGTAGTTATATGCCGATTTCAAATTATTCGAATAGATTATGATTTGTAAAAATTAAATCGCTCTCTATAGTAATATTATTATAATTCGGGATATAGGTACTTTTGGATATCGGCATTTCGATCATTAATAGGGACAAAATTAATTTCGAGTTAAAATGAAAGCTTTGCGTTTTCGAAATGACGTCATAATTTTGAAATGTCTTTTCATTTTGTAAGAGTTTTACATTGGTTCAATGAAGGGAAAATACGAAAATATGTAGATGACGTGTGAAACCAAACGAATAAGTGTAAATTCAAAATATATATTTGAAAAAAATTAAATTTTTGAAATATCAAGTGATTTATGACGCACTCATATAAATTGTAAATAGAAACGTCGTACACAACGCGATTTGGCATACTAGCTTTTTCGCGATATGGCAATGGCAGGATTAAGCTTGAACTCCGAAAAAGGTAGATTATGGCAATATTGACAAAGTCGCGTTATTTGGCCAGAAGTGGGCTTCATTTTAAAAAATTACCTTGATTCAAATTGGAATAGTATTTGTAGTTTTTTCTAAATAAAATATTTTTTGATCAAGTAGATAATCTAAATTTGTGAACTCTTCAAAGTAATTCAAATAAAAATATCTATTTATAAATATATATTTTAAAATAAGAAATCTACGCGTATCAGGCCCTGGATTCAGGGTGTTGAATTATTTTACATATATATTTTTTACTTATGAAATTAATAATGAAAATTAATTCAATTTGAAAATTGTAACTCAATTGTACATTATGTTATGTAAATATTTTTTCAATCAGTTCTTTTATTTCTGCAACACAGAGTAAAATACACAGTTTTGTAGCATCTCTGGATGAACAGCTTTGTTAAGATTGTCTCAGATCATGTCGGATAAATTCTCTTTTAGTTATCTAAAACTTTAAAGAATCTTTTTATAATAAATTATATACTTTATATATATACCACTGGGCAGAAGGTTATTTGGTAATGGGCACAGCTGAAATAAGAAACAGTGAGGGGCATTGTGTGAATACTTTTGAGCCAAATTCGTTTCAAAATTTGCTAAAATGGTGCATGGGCAACAGTGGAGGGCAAATGAGGAACTTCTGTAAAAAGATCGTGTGTTTTATCGTCTTGTTTATATCGTTTCTTTTTTGAAAAATTAATGAAGATAAAACTAGCGATTTTGAAACTCTGAAACACAAAACAGTGCAATGATAATTCTTGTAATAATTAAGGTTATTTTTGCGTGTAAGCTACCTTGGTAGTTTATTTTGATAAGCTGAGTTTACCTATTTTTTAAATCAAAATGTATTTTTTAAATCCCGGAAAAGAGGCGTTTTTAGTAAATCAAGCCAAAATTTAAGCTTGATTACTAAAAACGCTTTCTTCAAGATTTTTGAGATAAAGTATTAATGGTCGTTCAATCTTGAAAAACTAAGATCTTATATTTACTAATGATGCTTAGTAAACGTTGAATGCTGATAAAAATTATAAGTTATCAAAAATTATAATTATGTCGAATTTTTTAAATATGTTGTAGAAACTAAACCCTTTTTTTTTAACGAAGCTTTAATTTCCGGAAATCTAAATCAGATTGAATTATTAATTGAGTTTTTCTGAATTTTTTGACTTAGCAGATTTTTGATTGAACCGTTTCACGTGACTCTATTTTTTTAGTCGAGGTCATAAGCGTAAGATTGGTATCAGCCTGTTAGTATTCAAATTTTGGTTCCAATGCGTATATCCAAAAATAAGATTTCAAACTCAGTTTAAAATAACATCAGCATTGAATCATATTATTATGATTGATATAATTATATATATCTATAAATTTTTGTGGCCAATCGGCTATACTATATCAAAAACACTTTTTCTATGATTAATAAAAAATTGATGAGTCTACGCGTTTGTTTTGACATTTTTCATTAAAGCTAGAAAACTCAATAGTATAGTAAGGCTAATGTTTCTAATTGTTTTTGAGGTCAAACGGCGGTTTTGAAATAGTTCATAACTAATGTTCTCCCCATCTACTGAAAGGCATTTATAACTGAGTAATGATCATAACGTTATTTGTCAGAAAATATTCTCCAAATAAAATATAATATATATCCTTTATCCTTTTTGGTTAGAATGCGTAGCCACAAGTTAAAATCACGACGTTGAAAGGAGTAGATGGGGCTAAGCATTCTACAAAAAGTATAAGGGATAATGGCAATAATATATTGTAGTAAAGTAATAATTCTGACTTGAAAAAACTTTTCCCCTGAAAAATGATTGAACAAAATTGAAATAAGTATTGTCGAGTGTATTCTTAAAATCGACGAAACTCATTCACGACGATTTCAAATGGTTGTTAAAGTTTGATTGTCATAATAAATGATTGTTTATTTTAAAGTACCAATATAAGCTTAAAGACAATTTAGTCAAAGCAATGATTTTAAAGCTTATTATTTAATATTTGACAAGTACAGCTGTATTTTTAAAATGTTTTTATTGTTTTATAATTTGGTTTATGCGAAGTAAGTTATGCCCAGCATTTTCAAACTAAGATTTTTGCTTAAAATTTTCAGTAAACATTTATTGGCAGTTATTTTATGAAATGATTGAAATTAAAATTTTTGAAGTATTTAAGGCACATTAAGAATTTCAAATTTTATTAACTCTGCTCTTCTTTCCCGGCGAAATTAGCTCGTTATTTTTTTTGGTTTTCACCTTGGGCGTTGGATTTTTCGATCAATTATATCTAGTGTGATTATGTTTTTCCCAAAATTTTTATTTTAATAATTGGCAAATGGTTTTAACAATTTGTTTCCCATTTGTTGCGGCGAGCCCTATGTTATAAGATTTTTTTATTCTTGTGTAGGTATTATTTCAAATTTTTTCATTCATCATAAGTAGGTATAAATATAGTAATAAAAACAGAAACACAAAATATGCAGCTGAAAATATGTTCTAGAGAAAATTTAAAAACATGTGTTAAACAAATTTTGATACTTCTGTTCAAACCGCGTAGGCATGTTTGGATAAAAAGATATTGAATTTCTTTGGAAAACACTGCATAGTTGTTTCAGTATGAATGGTTGTAAAAAAATTTGTCTGTTTAGATGGTTTAATAATTGGCTTGGCTTTAACTTTTTAAATTTATATTGGACAAAATAATCCCCGATTGTTGACTTCGAGCTTATTACGGCTTTCTTAGATCAAACTGTTTTTGTCCCTATATATGAAATGTAGTTATGAAAACGAATGTTCCGCTTGACCAACGACAATGGTGGTATAAAAACAAATCGTAAATCATATTTATTAGAAAAATAAAAATATGAACAATGGCAATTTTTAATATGATTTTCATTATTTATTATCAACAATCAGGGAGTTTTTTCCTCGGGGACCGGAAAATTTGTCAGCTAGAAGGAGAAAGCAATTTTGTTCAAAAAAAACATTTGTAATCATTCGACTTGTTCAAATGTCAAAAATTTTCGTTTGCCCTACAAAATCGGGCATGAGGTTGTAGAATTATTTTACGCATGCTAATTGCTGGTGACAAATTTGAACTGAGAAATAATTTCCTGAACTTATGTCACTTTTGGCGACTTTCAACATAAAAATTCGCATTTTTTGGATGAAACGATTGTAATTAAAAGTTGCTCTTTTTCAATAATTTCTTTGCTCCATTTGTTCGAGAATTTTTTGATATCCCTTTATATTTTTGAGTTAAGACATGCGTAGCCACTACCTTCTTTTACGTGTGATTTTAAACGTTGTGGCTACGCATTCTAACCAAAAAGTGATAAAGGGGATATTGTCAGTTCGTATTTCATGATTGCTTAATAATAACGTTTTCTTACCCAATTGTAATTCCATTTTTTGTTCCTTGCAATGTAATTATTTCTACCGTCTATAAACTTTTATGTTAATCGCTAAATTTAATGCTCACCCAAAAAACCGAATAATTTCATAAAATATTTTGGGCTTCGCCGCAAATAATTTTCAAACAATAGGCATTCAAGATCCAGTTGCAGATATTCATTTCATTATTTTCAAAAATACCAAAATTTATCTGGGATATAATGCGATTCGACTGTAATTAAGTCTATTTTAAATAAAATTTATTTTCAGATTTTGTGAAAAATAAATCAAATTAATCTCAATATGTTATACTTTAAGACTCTGTGCTGACCACTTATTACTGGCAAAAATATCATCCACTGCAATAATTTTGAACTTAGTTCAAATATTTTTGGACTTATTCAACTTGTTTGCCTTTTTTTGATCAGTAAAAAAGCTGTCTTCAAAAATCTGAATGTCAGAATTTAACTTTATATGAATTCATTTTTTCTGAAAAAAACTAATCCGTGATGTTCTCAGTTAACGGTGCGCAATTTGAATCCCTGGAGCTTAAAAGCCCATCATCGCGCGAGTAAAAAATCTGCACGATTAATTTGTATGGAAATCCACCAGGATACCATCTTATAGATTTGAAGGAGTGTCCACCTGAGACTCAAACCCCCCTGGTGATACTCCAAATCCGTTTGATCGTGCAGATCAGAATATAGCGCAATCAAAAACTTGTTATTTGACGTACAATCAAGAAGGTAGGAGGAAAAGCAACGTATTACTTTATTGCAGGCCCGTGCGGCGTAGCTCTAGCTCTCCCTTGAACTCATCATGATGTCTTAAATTATGTTAGTTATGATCGATTAATTTTTTGAAAATTTCGTTCTATCACAATATGTTTTTATGGAAACTAACTTCAAAAATTTTAATGAATTCCTAGGGGAACGCTTTTGCACGGAGATTTTTTTCTGAAATAAAGTTTTTTTAGGATGAAAATTTTTTCTCTACCTATAATATGTTAGTAAGGGAACATCTATTTCCTTAACTATTTAGAAAAAAAATTATATAGAACAATAGGATGGATTGACTATGGAGGCTTACCAGAGCATGGTTTATTAATCGAAACCACGACAGGTCCGCTCTTTTGTCGTTGATTCCTGCTGTAGACCGTCTGAATCGCTTGTAAAAAGATGGATAGATAAGGATGGGGATGGATTCTCCAGTATGGGCCATCCCCATATATAAGCCCCTTTTTATCCCCAACGCCATCCCCACTTCATATCCCAATTCAAGCCCATTTTATTCCTACTTATCTGACGCGAATGACTTTCGATATAATTAAGGTGGATTGGGCATCAATTTACATAAAATTAAAAATCTAGATAAGCATGTGGCATTATAATTCGATAAACAGGAACTTTGTTAAAAACGGATATTGATGGAAGTTAACTGTCTTGTGCTTATCAATTATTTTAGTGATGATTTTCATAAAAATTTATCAATTTTATAGAACGTTGTTAATACAAGATATTTGTTTCATGAAAATTTGTCTATAAAAGCGTCAAAATAAAAAATCTTGATTCCAACAAAATGATTTTTGAAAAATATTTATACCAAAAAACGCGCAAAAATTTCACATACAAACCAGTATAGATGAAAAAATAAACCTAAGTGGTAGATTTTTTGCTAAAATCGATCAGGTGGAACCACATACTATATTATATACGCTAATAAAACTAAATATATAACATAAACAAATTAACCATATTAATATGGGATACATCCTAGGAATGCATCCCTTTTTTTGGGATGAATGCCTGAGTTATGGTATGGCGAATGTTTCATGGACAATAATGATCCTATGCATATCATACGATGGCCTGAATGGACTACGGCGTGTCAGATCAGCTTCAGAACTGGACGAAACAATCATTTTCTTGTATACTATTTCTGTTAAATATAATAATATCTAACTGCGCCCTTCTGTGGTAAAAATTTAATTTTTAACCTTTTATGAATTAGAACATGTGAATAATGCAATACAAACGAAAAAAAGATAGGGCGTAAAAAGGATGGGATGCATATCATGCCCAGAATTGGGGATAAAATGAGGAATGGGGATAGGATGAAAAAATCGGCTTGGGCTCCTTTACAAGCCTGGTCTGAATAACAACACAGTGTAGAACTGAACGATCGAACGACGGCGTGACATCGCCATTTGCTTCACCATCATCAAATCGTAAAAAGACAGTGTGACCTGTATTAAAAGGTCCTTAAAATTAGGAGAATAAATAAAAAACGTAACAGTTTTCAGAAAAAGACAAGAAATTTTTTGTAATGAGAGGTTCGTTTTCTAAGATACACCAGTTTATTCATGACTGTAAAAACAACAGGATAGTTTTGCTGATAAAAGTAAAAAATCCAGTCAAACTATAAGAATAAGGGTTAAAACATTATCGAGTGTAACATGTGTTCCCGAGAGCTAATGATTTCTATGTGTAGGAAGATAGTGATTTTTTCTTCCGTTCGGCTGAATTTTTTTCTACATCTTATAATTCTTTTCTCTTAAAAATTCACGTGAGTAGGGTTTCCTGAGGAATGGAATAAAAAATGGTTTTAAACTTTTTTTAGTTGTTTAAAAATATGTTTTTTTATGTCAAAAACTAGTATAGATATAGATATATAAACCTGGCATCCTCCATCACGAATTGACGAATATGCAATGCCTACGCCACCTGGGAGTCAAAAATGGAAAATTGTTTTGTTTGACAAGAAAAAATTATATATATATATAGATATATAAAACAAGCATAAGTATATATATATGGAATAGATTTTATGTAATAATAGTGACCATGAAATCGATAATCTCTTTGTTGAAATGCTCGTATTCGAACTACTGCGTCTCGTTGATCTTCCTGTCCGTTAAAATATTTTTTTGAGAGGCTTCCCCCTATAAGTTATTTCAGCAGGGGTTCTACGAAGAATTATTTTCTTTTTAAGACCTTTAAGAAATTGTACACCCTGGAGTTTCAATGCATTAAAAATATGTTAAAACACTTAAATATATAATTAAATATTTTCATATTTGTACTGTATAAGTCTATTTTTCAAGCCGTTCTGTACCGTCAGAGTATGCGAATAAATCAATAATATATATATCTAAACGAATTATTAACAACGAAAAGATCACACAAATGGTTTCATAATGAAAAGTCGTTAAGCAGGTAATTTAACGCATTTTTTTAATAATTGTTGCCACTTTGGAAGCCGAAGCTTGGTGTTAAGGAGCAGACAATTTTTTTTACTAAAATTCGTCAAAATATTTCGACAAAACGCATCTAAGAGCATAATAAATGTGAAATAATGTGTTTTTTTTTATTTCGAAATTGTGCAGACTAAGGCAATGTATTACTTGAAACGTGATTTGAAAGTATTGTGGCGAGCGATTAGCAAAAAAAACATCAAAAGGTTACCTCTTGACTCCCTTTTGAGACCAGGATCGGCAAAATTGGATGGGATGGTTGATTTGGTCACGGATTCGATCCAAAAAATTGTTATGTGCCGACCTGTCTTTGAGAATTTAATGTTTAAAGTTAGAAATTAATTTTACTTGAAACTTATGATATTCAGATGAACTAGTAACTTTTCGAGTTCTAACTTGATTTGAAGTTGTTAAACGTGTTCATGACTTTTTGAAAAATGAGTAACTCACCTTCTAAATTTGGCATTAGAGGCCACTTTTTACGGAAATTTTTTTTGATGTATTCTCCGTAAAATATTTCATGTACTTTTACGCAACGTAAAAGTGATTCGTGAATGGTCAAAATAAATCGACAGGGTTAATGAAACTTGGCGGAATGATACAGTTTGCTCAAACTCATATGCTTATGACAAAAACAGTTCTAGAGTAATCATGTCAAACAACTAGCATAAGGCAAATGGGTTGGCATACCACTGCGGGGTGAATTTTGGGCATAAATATACACGTGCTATTTAACGGAGTTGTATAGCATCCATATTATTGAACTGGAAGTGCTGTCACTTAATTTCACAATTTCTGATGCTACGTGCGCTGTTTAAAATATTGAATTTTACAAATTGTGTAAAAATATCAAAATTTTCAAAGAAATATTGAAATTTTTTTTAACTGTCTTAAGGGGGTTGTGGGTGTAGAATTTTGGAATTGCTGGGGAAAATAGCCCTTCTCAGCTGGCTGGAAGGGTCGATAACGGGCAGCTAAGAATAAATGAGAATTAAAATACGGGAGACTAAACCTTCTCTATATACTGCAGTAACTTTTTATGATTCTGGTGATGGGTGGTCACAGTGCGTACTGAAAAAAGCGGTCTAAATATGTTCTCAATTTTACAAACAATTGTTTAATTCTCGTCAATTTTGCTTTTAAAATTAATTTCAACAAAGATGTTTTGTGAAGTCGGACGTCTTAAATAATGACCAGGATGTCGGGGTTAAAAAAATTCCTTCGATTTTTAAACGGGTAAATGAAATTCAGAAATTCTCTTTAAAATCTGATTAATCTCGTCAATTTTGTTTCAAAATTGAATAAAAGATATTAAGAATCGTATGAAATGTTGCATACATTCCACAAAAGATAGTTGAAAAAATATTCTCTGTTTGTTTTTATAAGTATAGATAAGTGAGGCTTGAAATTTTTACAAGTAGATATGGTTGTTGTTTATTTATTGGTTTGTCTTGATTTTTGTCGGTAACGCATGACGAAAGAAAATATATTGGTTGATTGAAAATCTGATTGGTTGATTCTGAATTCAAGAAAATAGAGAAATTTCGTTCATCGCTTGTTCATTAAGACCACAAGCCCTTAATGAGAAAATGTTTTTAGCTTTTGCGCGAGAATCGGTATATAGATTTGGGCCATAGTTTTTATAATCCGTTTCCGAAACATGATAGTTGGGCAAAGATTTTTGGATACTACTGAAAATTTTGATACGATGACCTTGGCTTCAAAAAATAATTTTCAAACTGTGATCTGGAGTCTAAGGCTGAATTTAACGTCGGGCATACCATTTTTTTTAAATTGCCTCGAAATGTTCTGTATGCATGAAAATGTAATTCATAATAACAAAAAAAAGACGACTTTTAAGTGGCAAAAATTGGCGCAAAACGACATTTTCGTTATTTTTTGAAGCATTTTTGGGGTGAAAAATGGAAAAAAACGGGCGATAACCATTTTTTTTTGTTACATTATATATAAGAAATCAATTGTTTTGAAATTAAGGCGAAAAAAAATACCGACTTTCAAAAAATGTTTGCTCGCGGCAACTCAATTTATCGATTGGTCGAAGCATGCTATGAAACAATTAGGGGTAATGTGTCCAAGAGATTACGAATACTAATGTCTTAGATTTTTATTAGATTGTTATGGAGGAATAAAAAGTTATGAGTTTCGAAAAAGAGTTTCCAGGCCTATACACCCTCCTTAGAAAGTTAACATATCTGAAAAATTATTTTAAAAATGTTCGGAAGCTAATTCAAAACTTTCTTTCCCTTATCCCCCAGCCTCTATTCTCTTCGCAAATGCCTTCTCCCTGGCTTTCTCTGAATTGTCCGTTTCCTTTCCCTTTCCTTCCTGGGGATAGGGCAAGGGGATGTTCCCTTCCTTTTTTTCTTTTCCTAGCCTGGTCGGCACAATCGGATTGGATCTGTTGGATCGGATCGGAAAAATCGATCTGATCCTATTTTTTTGCACGGGCCCATCCGATCCAATTTTTCGAGAAGGCCACTGATCCGATCTGATCAATTTTTTTTTCAAAAAACCGATCTGTTCGGTTAAATCTCTTTTTTTTTAGCAATTTTTGTAATTTTTTGAATGTGCCGATCCCTGATCCTGATATTATATCGCGCAAAAAAAATAAACTGAAAATATCCCGTATGACATGAGTTCGAATGTTACAATTTTCGGAGATAAAAAACAATAAATAAACAAGAAAGAAAATATTAAATCTACCTGGGAAGTCTTTACTGACTTTTCAGCTAGATTCATGCGTAATTTAAAATGTGTAACTTGAAATTGAGGGAGAACAAGATTTTAGTTCGAAGCATCTTAATTGGGCTTCAAATACGTTTTTTTATGATGTAACATCATTGATGTTGAAGTTAAATCAAGGATTTATTCTCAAAAATCTTCCAAGGTGGTCTGCGCACGGTCTACCCGGTTTATTAAAGCCGAAAATTATTGCAATATCATTCAAACTCATTGACAAAATATTTTTGGTAAAATATCATTCGTTTAATGATCTTGTTTCTGCTTGATCGAGTCATTCTTCAGCTTCAAATATTTTCGCCATTTAGAACCTTGTTTTTCAACTCGTTAGCGCCGACTACCCCCTTTGAGATCACTTGATTTGTTCGAAAAGAAAAATCTGTGTTTTATAAATTATAATGCCCCTTTTAATTTTATTTCAGAAATTCTAATTCAAAAAAATACAATGGTATAATTTTTGAATCAAAATTCAGGTGATATTCATCAACTTTATTTCATACGATTAAAATTACGTTAGGATTATTCTCAACTAGTCAGGATCTGACGTCTGATCAGGATCCTGATCTGACGCATAACATTTTAAAGCCTTTTGATTTAATTCTACGAAGAAATTTTATCAAATTTGCTTTTAAATACCATATAATCTCTCTAAAAAATAATTTATAGGCTACTTATTCTGCGGTTCAGATTCGTTTGAATTGAATTCTTTGTATAATCTGTTGAACATTTCCGAACGATTTGAAGTGACCGTTTTGACAGTTTAAAGTACAGTACTTTTGAGTCTGAAGAATAAATTTGCAAAATTTGATTAGAGCTCAAGGTAAGATTGATAAAAAATGGTGATATACAATTTGAGAAAAATAAAAATCAGTCATTAAATAACTGTAATTTTGCGAAGTTCAATTTATGTTATGTATTCCAAGAAATTGTTTCTTAAAATATCTGAGGTGTATAGACAAACATGATTTTTATAAGGAATTTAGTCTGAAAACGAACATACACTGTGGTTATTGCAAAAAAAGTGAAAAATTATGTCTTCTAGACGGATAAATATGATTAGTTTGCGTTCCAATACACTAGATTCTATCGTTAATACGCAGGGCACACGTTACAAATTTGAAATACTAAAACCCACGTGAACACACTCGGAACCGCTACATTTTATTTTCAGACTTTCAAGTCCTTAACCAGAAAACTTAATGAGGATATCAAATGTTCCATAAAGTTTTTCTCACTTCAGATTTAAAGAGATTTAAAAAGTTATATTGTAAAAAATATAAATTTTCTGCTTGTCTTGAACCGTTCATAGTTATTAATTAGAATTGCTTATCGAATTTTAGTGAATTTTTCACGAAAATTAATAATTACCACCTAAAATTTGCAGTTCAATTTTGCAAAATTTAAATACTAAAATAGAAAAGTGAAAATAAAAAATGTTTATTGTGGTGTCACCAACAAAACAATAAATTACCGTGTCCAAAATTTGAACTCCGAATATCAATATTGCTGACCGTGTAGATAAGACTAAAAAAATAATTTCCGGTTTATCCAGAAACCTGAGTTTATACAATATTTCATCGAATAATATTTCCATTGCCTGTCAGTCAAGCCTATAAACAGATAAGATCACTTAATGCATAATTCCTTCAAATTCAATTTTACATCCGAAACCGAAATAAAATTATTTTTTTGGCACTCGCTGTCGTTATACTTGCTTTGTTCTTCTACTCGCTCGTGATTGGGTCATCAAATCTGCTTCACAAATTTTTCTCAGTGACCATATTGAAGAAAACCTCGGACAGTCTCAATATAGTTCTGTCTTATAAATACGGTTTGCTTATTCCAGAATTAACAAATTTGTATTTTGACAAAAATTTCATGTATTATTTTATTTTCATAATATAAGAAGTCAAAGTTTCATAATAATTCGTAGATATTCATTAAGTGGGTGGTCGTTGCAAAATGAGGCTCTATGAACAAATTTTCCCAATTTTTTTATTTTGTTTTTGAAAATTTAGACGACTGCGAGTATAGGAGCAGTCTTTTTATCTGCGTACATGGTCGGGAGAGCACTTTTTGAGGGTCTTAAAAATATTTTGTAAAAAATATGTTGAAATTTATTAATTTTTGGGAAATAAAAACACGATTTATAAAAAACTGAGAAGGAAATTTGGAAAAAACTCTCAATACTGATCTGCCCGAACTATCCAGCTGCACATTCATATAAGTTTTGAATGTGAGACTTTCAAATCCAGGGAGCAAAAACATTTTGATTGAGACCCCTAAAATAGGGTCAAAATACTGTTTTTGGTGATTCTGAAGCCAAATCAAAGAAAATTGGACAAAACTCTCAATACTGATCTGCACGGACTATTCAGCTGCACATTTATATAAGTTTTGAATGTGAGTATTTCAATTCCAGGGAGCAAATACATTTTGATAGAGACCCCTAAAATAAGGTCAAAATACTCTTCTTTGGTGATTCTGAAGCCAAATCAAAGAAAATTGGACAAAACTCTCAAAACTGATCTGCACGGACTATTCAGCTGCACATAAATATAAGTTTCGAATGTGTACCTTGAAGAACCAGGGAGGAGATACATTTTAGAGAAAATAATTTCTTCAGTTTTGTAAGCGCGTTTCTGATTGGCCATCTGTCACTCTCGATATTTTTTTATGATGCAAGATTATAGCTCAAATATATCAGAAAGAGGTAATATTTGGTTCAACGATTTGTATTTTTGCGTCACTTGGCCATTGAAAACTTCGTTTTTTGCCTGAAAATGCGATGTCCACCCCCTTTAATACTATTAATACCTAAAATTCAGACAACAATGTCATTGAGGGGGTTCTGGCTCCTAAGACAGCAATTTGCTGGGAATTTTTGACTACAGTTATCGCTCCCTAACTGGAACACCCCTAACCGGAACACCTCGCCTTTGTTGGAACAGTTTTTTGGGGTCGGTCAATGTGTCCTTAACTGGAACAGTAAAAAAAGGTGTTTTTTGAAATTATGGATATATTTTTTAAAATGCCCCAAAAAGCAGAATTGCAGAAATTTTTTCGTTCTTACGAACTTTTTTATTTGTTTTCAAGAATTTCTATCAATTATTATGGCGTTTGAAACATATCAAAGAGCTTATCACATTTTTTAATTCTAGATATCGCTAGGGCAAACGCGCAAAAAATCAGTTACCCGACCAAAGAGTACTAGGAATCTGAAAAGTTACGACCAAGGACAGTTTTTGACGGAGAGAATTTTTGCCAAAAATATTTTTTGATCAGAACTCTTGGTGGCGCTGTTTCGAGCGATCAAATTTTTTTTTTCAAAATAAAGGCAAATGTATATCGATATTTTTCATCGATAGTATTTTTTTCGGATTCAGAGAAAAATTCTGCTTCAGATTGACTTCTCTGAAGATTCATTTTTAATAATTTTCGAAGAAAAAAAATTCAAAATTTTGCTGTCTGCTGATTGGTCGAAAAATAAAATTGCTTAAAAGTCACTTTTGACCCCGGAAACGAAACCGATTTGATATTTTTTGTCATTCTGAGAACGCTAAATACGCATTTTTTTATTTTGGAAAATTTTGAAAAGTATGTTTTCCAGTCAAATTTGACTCTGCGGTTTCATTTCTGAGGTAAAATGTGACTTTTGAGCAATTTTACATTCGACCAATCAGCAGCCAGCAAAATCTTAAATTTTTTTCTTCGAAAATTATAAAAAAAGAATCTTCAGAAAATTTCCTACCTTATGGTCGCGTTTATTTATTTATTATAATGATTTTTCCTTCAAATGCAAGATACCGTGGTGTTGTTTACACCACTAAATCATTAAATCGTCTCTAGCACCACCTGTGATCATTTCAGCTTTATAGTTGCTAACAAGGTTCTAGAAAATCGATGATTGCGCATCTTTTGCATATCTCAAATAATTAATTGGATGACATTTGATTTCATGTGTTTTTTTTTGGCACCTCCATTTCCGGTGCTACGTCCGTTGTATTTTTTGGGCAAAAATTGTGAGATGTCATTCTGGAGCAAAATTTTATTCTGAATCCGAAAAAAACACTATCGATGAAAAATTTCGATATACATTTTTCTTTATTTTGAAAATTCTTTAAAACTGTTTTTGAGCCCCTTAAGGGGGTTGTGGGTGTAGAATGTTGAAATTGCTGGGGAAAATAACCCTCTCCTCCAGCTGGACTGGAAGGGTTGATAACGGGCAGATAAGAATAAATGAGAATTAAAATACGGGAGACTAAAACCTTCTCTTTCACCTGCAAGTAACTTTTTATGATTCTGGTGAAGGATGGCTCACCGGTCCGCAGTGAAAAACTGGTAAAATTCTCAATTCACACAAAAATCGGAATAAGTTGGTCAATTTTGTTTTAAATTGTATTATTGTTTCAGCAGATGTACGTGGTCTGCTACGGAATAATCTGATCAATTTCTTCTTCTTAGAAATAAAAGAACGAAAATTATTATTCATTTCGGAAACAAATGAAAATATTATTAATTTTAAAAATTAAATTAATTTTTTGTAATTATAAAATTAATTGTTTAAATAAAACAATACTAAAGTCAGTTCACATTAACGGTCAAATTAAAATATGTGAATTATCAAGAAATTTAAATTTTCAAAATATTTTGTAAATCACCTAAATAGTATTTTTTTATACTAAATTTTCATCTCAAATCTTAAAAGATAATTTATCTGAATATTTAATCAATCCTTTATTAATTTTTAAAATTTTTTAATCATTACGCGTAAATAAAGTATACTGTATATTGTATAATGTATATTGAGAACAACTTGCCTTGTGTTGAATCGCAGTCCTACAACACCTATCACGCCTCTTCCCTCGGTGTGGTTAATATATAGAGATGCGATGGACGTGCGAAGTTAGAACTCTATCAAAATTTCAAGATAATTTTTATGATCGCAAATAAGTTTTCATACCACATAATAAAATAAAAATGTCGGCGACTCTAAACTTAAAATTAGAGATTTTCGAAATCTTCAAGAACATTTTACTCACGTAGTTGGATAAGCACAAATTATTCAGCAAACTAGAAGTATTTAGCACATAATTATAACCGTGAAAGTGTACATTAAGAGAGTTGTCATCGAAAAAATATGAATTCGACTATTCAAGGTGATATCTTGATCAAATGTACTGGAATTGTTTTCAAACTTTTTGTTGAAGTATTTTTAATAAAAGCTATGAAAAACAGTTTGCATGATGTTTCAGCGTTTTATTTCCATAAAAATAAGTGCTTTTTATTGCGATAAAAGTTATATCATAAAACCTCTTTTAACGATGTGGGGCACGATAATTGGGCTCTTTTTTACACATTTTCGAGTGGAGTTTCTGAGAAACCTGACTTCAGAAATATTTTTTTTTTCAAATACGTAGAACAACTCTTAAGGAAGGTGCCAGTACTATTTAGAGCATCTGATACCTCAACCTACGCTCATAAAATGGGTTTTAGTAGGCGTCCCTAAAAGCACTAAAAAGCCTACTCCTTATTCAGTCCTCATCACTTCTTCTTGTTATTTGCGATTCAACTTCCAAATATGAATGCGCATTTCCGAGCGGTAGAAAATTTCAAAATGTTTGCCCCTAGTGGTCAAAACAGCGTATATGGGAGCCTCACGCGAAAGTCTACTCCTCCTTGAAAATATGTCGATTTTTTTTTAATTTGTCCTTCAAATTCACCGCAAAAGCTGAATTAAGGTCTTAACTGTAGCCTTTTTCCAATTTTCCTTTTTAAAGTCTCAGGAACGACTTGTTAAAGATGAATTTCTAGTTTTTGTTGAAATTCTGAACTTTTTTGAAATTAAAAAAAAAATTAAAAATTGAAATTTAACGTTTTTTGGCAGTATTTCGAGTTAAGTGTCTACATTCGCAATTTTGAAAGGTGACAAAATAATTTTAGATCGAAATTGCTACCTTTCACTTCAATTTCTGAAAATCTTCAAAAATCTCAAATTATTTTTTTTTGAAAAAAATCAAAATTCAGAAAAAATCCTTGCTTTAAAAAACTCAGTGGAAAATTCTCTTCAAAATGGGCAATCAAAAAAGTTTCTGGAAATCTCAATTATCGTTCCCCAACATCCTTAATTGGCCCTTAAGTATTTTACATTTTCTGCATTATTTTATAAAAATGCCACCAAATTCAATTGTTTATGTTTTGAACGCATAACAACCCGATTAGACACAAAAAAACTTTTCGCAAATTTTGGGTTTTTTCGAGTTTTTCTTAGTATTTTCTCAAAATTGATGTTCAAAAAATAACGTGTGATGTTCAATTTGACCCTTAAAACTTCAAAAAATATTGGGTTGACGGTAAAGCCAACTTTCTCTTTAGTGTTTTCCCAGCTTTCTTTTGAGCTTTACTATCAAAAAAATCGAAAGCACATTTTTTTTTCGGAAATTTGTTCACGTGACCTTTCAAAAATTCATCTTTTGAGTGATGGGCGTCGGAAATTGAAAAAAACGGCTCCTGAGAAGTTTCTATTTGTTCGAGCTACCGCTTGCAAAAATTGAGGGGAATTTTTGAAAATTCACATAGGAGGAGATAGAATCTTTATTCCGATGAACAAAGTCCAAAAAACGCGTGCTTTATCGCACTATTCTAAGAAAAAATTTAGCACTTACATCGACAAAAAGCGCTCCGGGCAGAAGTTTAAATAACTGACTTAAACAGGGTTATGTTGAATTACAGGTTTATTTCAAATAAAGCCTGGGAGAAGATAGAATTTTCCGTTTGACTTTTAGGGTCTCCCTGTTTCGCTTATGGTCTGGGACGTGTATGCATGCCCCAAAAAAAAATTGACACAGTGTTTATAACGCAGGAATGAAGGCTAGTTTTACAAACTGGCTATTGATAATATCCTGACGCCGTGTATTGGCTAATATTTTAGTCGAGAGTATGTCAATTAGGGACCGGGAATACGCCTTAAAGCATTAAAAACACTAAATGCCTTATTTTCAATTTTAACCATGTAATATGTAGAAAAAAAAAATTACTTTACGAGAAACGCGTGATCAACAATTGCCTTCAATTTCTGAATTAATATAGATTTTCCAAAGTTTTTTCGATTAGGTTCAAAAATTTGTAGATTTGGTATTACTTCTTACTTTAAGTGAAGTTATTACTTAGGTAACTTTTTTTCAGAACACCCCAACAGTTTTGTCGCTGCCATTTGAGAACGGAACAATATATTCGCTGACGGATTTCTGCATCCAACAGCTGATAAAAACTCCAAGACCAAAATTTTTTGATTCTTTACCGGATGTCCTATTATACCGGATGTCCTATTATACCGGAAATTTACCGATAAAGGTCTAAAAGACGATTCTGAAAACACCACACATTAGTGGTGAACAGTTAGTACAACTTTTTGTCAGAAATTTTTTGGCAAATTTAATTTTGTCATATGAAACCGCTAAAAAGGTCAAATTACAGCTTTTTGTAGCTTTTAATTAAAGGGATCTACGAAGCTGGAAATATACTTACGTGCAGTGTTCGAAAACGGGATCGGGATATCCCGACCCGAGTCGTGATCGGGATTGGAAATTTCGACTTAGGTCGGGACCGGGCGGGATTGGAAATTTCGACTCAGGTCGAGACCGGGCGGGATCGGGATTGGAAATTTCGACTTAGGTCGAGATCGGGATGCGATCGGGATCCCGAGTGTTTAAACATATTTCGTGGTAAAAAATTATTATGTGAAGTATTGAAAATAAATTTCGAAAACCATAAATACTCATAGAAAAGCATTTTTGGCCAATCATAACGTTGCGTAGGTGATAAATATTGTAATTTGAGGAATAATACTTACTTTTATTAATTTTTTGTTAATTGTGGGATTGTGGGTGCCTCCAGCAATGTGTTTGGTGAAAAAAAATAAGCCGTTTTTAAAACTCAAATATCTTTTGTGAGAATTGAGTGAAAGTTTTTTTCAATTGTATATTGTAGTCGTAACCTTGAAAGTCACAAATTGATTCATTTTTAGAAAATATTATCACATCAACTTTAAATGCATCAAACCTAATTGCTGGTAATTCTTCTCCATTGAAGTATACCGTCATATCCACGTATCCGAAAATTACATAATGCCAATATTATTTTTCAGAAGAAAATTATGAGTCGAGACCGGGCGGGATCGGGATTGAAAACTCATCCCGTTTTAGAACACTGCTTACGTGGGTAGTTCTTCTAGAGAAAATGTTTGGCAATAAAATTTTTGTCATATTACACCTTCAAGGGGGTCAGGCTGCGCTAACTCTTTTTTTCACGAAAAAAATAAAAAATTATTTAAAAAAAAGTATGCAGTTGCCCGGATTCGAACCCTTATAACCAACATCAGAGCCTATAGCAGTAACCATTACACTAAGGAGTAGATATCGACTAATGGAATTTCCTCATATTAGATTCAATTGGCTCCATTTCACCGGTGTCATAGGACAAAAAGATTTCTGACGAAAAGTTGTAGTAAATGCCAAAATATTGGCTTCGAAGAAAGTGCAGAGTTCTCAGAATCGGCTTGTTTATTTTTTACCGGTTAATTTTCGGTATAACCGGACATCCGTCAGAAAATCAAAAAAAAATTGGTATTGGAGTTTTTTATTGGCTGTTGAATGCAGAAATCCGTTTGCGAATATCTTGTTCCGTTCTCCATTATTTAATTTTGTGATCCGATACAATCCGATCACGTTTTACAACTCCTCACTCCGATAAGGGGAATCTGATCAAGTTTTTTAAACTCTTCAATCCGATCAGATAAAATATCTATTAAAATTCGAAATCAGGGTCAATCGATCCAAAAATTACATTTAAAATTTTCAAAAAATACTAACAAGTGGACCCAGAAAGCTTATATTGATAAATTGAGCAAGTTTATTTACCCTCAAATTCGACAAAAATATGATTTTAAAAAAAAATTCCAAAAAAAAATTTTTGAGTAAAAATCATAATTTTTAATATATTTTTGTCGGCGACTTGCACAATAAAAATTGTACTTTACTTCTGGTGTATAAAAATCTTATTTGGAAAAATTTGCTCGATTCGGATTCTAAAAATGGCCAAAATTATTTCGAAAACAGACTAAAAATATTTTTTGAAGTTCTTTGAAAAAAATAATGTATTGAACTTACAATGAATCCGATTATCGAAGAAATGGAATTATCGAGAGAATTTGAACTGAGGCGATATTACTATTAGTACTATTGGTTCCAGTTCCAATTCACGAGATTTGTCAAACGGTACGGGAGCTGATTTTTCGAAAAAGTAACAGCTGAAGTTAAAGGAGTGGTGACAGTAATTTTGGAGGCTCCGTACGGCTACAACAATTTAGATGAAACATAGCTGAGGAACACAAATGATAGGTCTATGGTTTTCATTTGACAATTTAGTACCAAACCCCCTAACCACCTGGTTAATCGTGGTTGAACACGCGTCCCTTGGCTTTTTTCACCGGAACATGGATCCTAGACTTTATAACGGAAAAATTTGAGATTTTGGGAACATCTTGAAAATTGTCTGAATTTTAGTGTCAAGGAGTCAAGTTTTTCGATTTTTGCCTCAAAAGCCAGGAATTGAGTCGAATGAGACGGAAACCGGCCTTTTTGGACATTTTGAATCAAAACTTTTGATATAAGGTTTTTCTATAGAAATGCCAGAAACATCATTTTCGGAATGTAAGAAAGCCACAAGTGGCGAACATTTTCAAGGAATAAGTTTTTCGAATTTTGGTCTGATTGGCTGTAAATCGATAAGAAAATGCGCGAAATCGAAAATTTTGAACATAAAAGTAAGAATAAAAAAAAGAGCCACTGAAAGATTCCTTTGGTTTTATGTTCAACATAAACGATGCTAGAGATCAAAACATAATTCTGATGAAAAACTTTAATTTTTTTAAGAATCCGCTTTGTTGAACATCAGGCCATAATTGCTAATGTCGTGTCCAGCAAACCGTACCCAAGGAATCTTTTGGTCGCATTCATTAGTTTTTTCTGTTCAAAATTTATGTTCTTTTATGTTCAAAATTTTCAATTTCGCGCACTTTTTTGTTGATTTTACTGAAATTCGAAAAATAAATTCTTTGACGATGTTCGCCACCTTTTGGTCTTGTAACATTCCGGAACTGATGTTTCTGGCGTTTCCACAGAAAAAACCTTATATCCAAACGTCGAAAAATGCTGTTTTTTGTCACATTCGTCTGAGGCAAAAATCTAAATAAAGCACCTTGACACTGAAATTCAGACAATTTCTAAGATGATTTAAAAATTTTACAATACAAGGTCTAGGATCCTTGTTTCATTGAAAAAAGCCACGGGACGCGTGTTTGAACGCAATTAACCAGGTGGTTGGTGGGTATGTTAATGAATTTTAAAATAAAATCCCAAGATAAAAATAGATTTGAATTGGTTTAGGAGCCTCAATATTTCAAAAATCACTGCCACCACCCTCTTCATTCAGATTCAGATACGTTGTAAAAATAAATTAAGAAAATTTGAAAACTTTTTGGACTCTTTTTTTGTAAAACTAGAATTTTTGAAAAAACTAATAATTTTTATATTTTAAACAATTACCGAGTCGGTAATACCGACACATTTTAAAGCATTTTACTCCCAAAATTAAGGTATTATACTATGAAGGTATTTAACTATCCCCGCCTACGCATTAATATAAATTTGTTGTTGAGTTTTTTTTAAGACATTTAACTTTATTTTTTTAAGGCATTTTACTTTTTTTTGTAAGGCATTTTACTATTAAGGCATTCTACTCGCTTTCCGCATAAAACGTGTTAACCTCCTCACACCCAAACGCCATTCGGGGACGCGGGATTTTAAATCCTCAAAACGAGATAGCAATAATAAATCCATCACTTTTGATTCAAATGTGTCATAGAGTTCGCAATTCTGTTTCGAGTAATGGTTTTAAAAATTTGATACGACTAGCAGTTCAAAAGATATTTTCCTATTTTTTTTAAGGATTTTTGCCTAATTTTCGTAAAAAAATTCTAGCGTAAATACGACACATAAAATCAAAATTCTGAGGAGACCAATATTTAGGAAATTACCTGAGGCTACTTCTGTAACTATTATTTAATAAAAAACACTCAATTGCGCGAATAATTATTTTTTGAAATAAATCAGTTTGATTTTTAGTTAGAATTCGATGCAAAACGACAAAGAGCACAGCTGAAGCTTGATTATCTTAATATCATGCCGAGTAATCAAGCCTACAACGGGCCCAGATACTAATTTTGCCTTCTTTTTACTGGCTGGACATCAAATAAATTCATTTTTATCCCCAAAAATAAGTTTTTTACGATTAAACGATAAATGTATTTTTTTGGCACAGAAAAAAAAGAATTATCATGTTGTAGGCTAATGAATAAAAATAGTTTTAATCAGAGAACAGATTCAGAAAGCCAAGGTTTGAGTTATTTATCAATAATTTGGATATCACTCTGGAAAAATCGTTTTTGAAAAAAACATAACTTCTTTTTTTAAGGCTTATATCGATCAAAGATAATTAAATTTTAAAAAAAAATGAACTTTTAAAATTTAAATCTGACCTTGATCTCGATAAATTTGAAACAATAACGTAATAAGCCTTAAAAATTCAAGTCGAAAACTATTTTTATAAAATTTATTTCAGATTTTTATGCGTGCATTTCTCGTGTGTTTTTTAGACGATTTAGATAAGCTTTTTTAAATCAGAGAACATATTTTAATAGCCAGTGGTCTATTCAATCTTTTGTAATTCATATGTGATTTTGAAAAATAAATGTTTTTTCGATGAAATATCTGAAACTAAACCTTTATTTTTCTTGCATTTATCGAGCACACAAAATTAAAATTTAGAAAAAATTATTGGCCCCAATTTAAGTCTATCTTTGATCTTGGATCATAAAGAATAATGAATATTCTATCGCCTTTATTATCTCCGCAATAACCGCTCAAAGTAGCGTTCCCGAATGGCGTTTTGGGTGCGCGGGGAATTTAAATGGTTTTTGGTGTGAGGGGGTTAAAGCATCTCACAGTTTTCGTACAATACTTCCAGATTGAAAACTGAACTATCAAACTTGCTATAATTTGAATAGTTCCAAAAATGAAAGTTGCTACTAATGCGGAAAAAGTAATTTGAAATGTCCTGTAAAAATCCTCTTATAGAACATCAAGTAAGTATGCACAGAGTTACTTAGAGTATAATACTCTACTTATTAAGTATTTTTATAACAAAAATGTTCGATTCCAGTCGACCTACAAACCTCGTTTAAAAGGCATTTTGGTACAAAGTGACGAAATGACCGAAATATGCGACGAAGTACTTTAAGACGCCATTAACGTGAAATATATTTATAAGTAATAGTAGAGAACTGTCTTGTGAAATACGGTTATAATCTCATTTAAATGACATTTTATCTAGATTTACAAACTCCAGGACCGAAAATAAGTAGATTTTTTTACTTATGAAAATCTAGCATTACCAGTAAACCACAATCATTTTCAGTGGTTTTTTCTCTAAAGTTATGTTTAAACAGCTTAAAACAGGTAGCATTCACGCTTGCTGTGCTGTAATTTCTTGATTTTATTTATGAGTTAGAAATTAGTCTAGGAGAGTCGCAAAAATCGAGCATGTCACCTGTATATTGAAAGTTATACCGACGTGTCCCGTAGAACTCAGACGTCAGAAACCTAAAAAATCGTCTGATTTGATTGGTCAATACTGTATTGACAATACACAAGAGTCAATGTATTGACGAATAAAATCACACGATACTTTAGATCTCTGACGTCGAAGTTAAACGGGGCACGTAGGTATAATATTCGATATGTCCTTCACGGGCCTGACTGTAGAGTCTTGGCAGAGTGGGCAAAATTTAATTTGCGGACAAAATGATGGTTAAAGCGAACACGATTAGTGTTACACGAATCTGAAGGTCTGAGGATCTTTTTTTGAAATATATCAAAATATACGTCATTGCGTATGTGTGAGATTGAGATGGATTATGGGTTGAATTATGATATTAGTTATCATGTATTTATTCAGTAAATTTTCTTTATTTGACTTCGAAACAAACGTTTCGGAGAACTCTGTGTGGCTGATCAAACATAAAGCTATTCCGCTGTGTAACCAAATTGCGGAGATACATTTTTATGCTTAGAATTATTTTTACACCGCGTACTCTCTAATCGTCGCCTTGAAACCAAAAGTAGTTCTTCTCGGTTAATCTTTGTACATGTAGATAATTCATTATATTCTATTGCCTGAGATCGACTGTTTCCAAAAAGAACATGTGTATCTACATGTGTACATAGCTATGCATAGTGTATCTTGGAAATTAATCATAATTATTGCAGTATTTCCGTGTTTTTTTTTAACTGAAACTTACATTGTATATTGGTCAAAAAATTTGGACAAACGTGTTTATTCATTTTGATTTATTTGCCAACGTTTTTGATATAAATTATCATTTTCGGGCAAACATTTTTTAACTAAAGTTAAACATGTTTATGTAGAGATTTCTATCGATGGTTTGTTAAATCATTATTCAGTTATGTTAATGGGTCAATAACACCTAATTTTTAGAAATATTATTTTTATTGCAGAATCCACTGTTTAGTTATTTCATTACCGAATCATTAAGTAATGCAATTACTTAACTGTGGATTCTGCGATTAAAATAACAGATATTAGGCTTATTACACACAAACTTAAATGCTCTAATAGAGCAGCTCTATTGTTTTTAAGTTTTTGATTAAAACTAAAATTAATATTTATTTCTCTAGAATCGTTCAATACTATTTTGTAAAACCTTTAACTAGAAAGATTAAAAAATCACACATAAAATTTGTATTTTATTTTAAGGAGGTGGCATCGACTCGGCAGACTGTAGTTATTTTAACTTACGAAATTAATTTGTTGCTTTACTTTTTTGTGCTTATTATCGTTTGCTGAACCAGAATTAATGTGCATCTACTTATTAAAATCATTTTTGTCTATTTTAGGAAAGATTTGAGTCCGAACTTTAATTTTTGAATTCGTAAAAGTTTCAAAAAAAATCAAAGCATTATGAAAATGTTCCGCATTTTTAGTCCAAAATTTTTTCTGATTGTTTTTTTGAAATCTGTGAATAAAAGCAAAAAAAAAAGCCACTTTAACTTTTTTAGTCATAAATATGTTTATTTGTCATTTTTTGTTGACTTTTTTTGAAAAATTATGAAATTTTTCCGCAAATCAAATCCAATATTTTTTATTGGTGGTTTTTTTAACTCTCCATAAAAAATCAGGCAGAATCACATATTAAATGTTTTGGTATCTATTAAATTTCCCTATGTCAACTAATGAGATGATCGCGCGATTATCATTTCTAAACTATTGATGAAATTTACAACACTTAAAGAAATTTTTTAATGCGCAAAATAGGAACCAGACGTTTAAGCGCATAACACCCGACAATGTCTGAAGTATATTAATATCTACTTTCAAAAAAATCTATTAGTCGGGTTTAGTTGGAAATAGATGTACAGTGGAAAGTGTTTTTTTTTTATATTTCACAGATAATTAGTTATGTTAGAAATTAAAAATATAACGTTCGCAAGAATGAACACTTTTATTGAAGATAAAAAATTAAAAAAATAATTTTCAAATTTTTTTTCTTTCATAGTCGCTCTGAAAAAATGTACCAATCTGCCGGATCGATGCCACCCCTTAACCACATACTCATTTTGGTAATCTATTACCACTCGACTCTGGAGCGCTAAAATTTATATAGTTGCCATTATCGGATTAACTTCATATTTAAAATGCTTAGCTTTTTCACAATTCCTGATCTCTTGGTGCTAAATGATTTCTCTATCTTGTTTACTTCTGAGATAAAGCAACTTTGTCGCGTCGAAATTTCGCACATGAAAAGTTTAGATGAGTTTTTGAAAGTTGAGAAATCTTCTGAAAAAAACATAAACGCCTTTCACCAGATAGAATTTTTGATTTAATTGTTGTGTCCAACAATCAAGGTTTTCATAAATAGATTCGGAATTTTTTTTATTTTTGATTTTCTCACCTCAAATATTTTCAATTTTTTCTCTTAAAATCAATTTCATTCCGGAAATAAAAAAAAATTAGTGCTTTTTATAAGATACAAATCATAAATGAAGCTTTACTTTGACAATCAATTGAAAATTGATACTATTTGCTAGTAGGTTTGACTTATTTACTATTCGAATTTGAGCGCTCAAAACAAAATGTATTAATTTGACAAACAGAAAGCAAACCAAATAATTTGGTAACATTCGAGTACAGCCTGAGTTTTTTTTAATTGGGCCATTTTTTTCTCCAGTCGGCTAGACAGGGAGATTGAATTACCGTCAAAATTGGGCATAACATATGACTCATTGGACACGTGACTTTTGGGCGATTTTTTCTCCGGGAGAGAAAAATCGCCCAATTGAGATTTAATTAATTTTAACCAATCGAGAACTAGTATTTCTTTAAGTGTTCAACAATAGAACATTTTTTCGGAAATTAACCCTTATTGTGATTTAATTAATTGAACCAATCAGGAACGAGCATTTCTTTTAAGGTTCAACAATGAAAATTTATTTATTTGTTATAAGTTTTTCAGATTAAAAGTCAATTTTACATTTATTTAGCAGTTTTTGAACAATTTTTGGATTTGATCAAAAAAATTTTTCGGAAATTCGAATTTTTCCTAAGTATTGTTTTCAGTATTTATGCTATATTTTTTTAACGCTATGATCGATAACCTAAATTTAACGTGCACCAGGTAGCCTGCAATGTAATCTTGAACTACACTAAATTTTTTAGATAGTGATATTTGACGTAACCGACTGTTTCTCGAGATCTATACATAGTAGAAACCCAATTTGTCTTGCATTCGAAATTTTGTCATCGGTTTGCTTCTGAATCAATTATAAAATTTTGATTTGACCAAATTCAAATTTCAATTTTTTTTCAAAATACTAAAGTACCTAAACTTTGAACATGTGGTGATTAAAAACTAAATCAGATGTCGAGTTAAAAACGCCATATTATGTTTTTGCCCCCGATTGCGAAAAAGTGCTTTTTCTCAAAAACTTTTTGATCAGCAAAATCAGCAAATTTTTTGTGGTACCTGAACTTTCCACATGTGTGCATCAAAAACTAAATCAGATATCGAGAAAAACAGTCCATAGTACCACGTCTCTATCGATTGCAAAAATGAGCTTTTTGTGGAAAAAGTTTTTGATTGCAGTGCTGGAAATGATTTTAATAAAATGCTGAAGATACCGAAATCGGCAAATTTAACGTGTAAATTTCATCGATTTTGAGCACATAGACCTTAAATCGAATCTCTGACTCAATAGTACCCGAGAAAAACCCATCATTAGTGGGCGTACGAAAAATAAAAAATTTCTGATTTTTCCTTGCAAAATGATTTTATCGGTAAAAAGCCGAAAATCGACTTTTTGGACCGGTACTACCGGTACCGTCATAAACTTTTTGTTACTTTTTTGACAAATTCAGACATTTATCTCCAACATACTGTAATTTCAACATCGTACGACTCTTCCTCATCAAACTACAGGTGTTTAAAAAACAGTGAAACGCGTCGGTTACTGCCTTAAGTTAGGGTTGGACATGAAATAACTAGTATATAACTAAAAATTACTTGAAAAATATTTTGCGCAAAACCCAAGCTATATCCTCTATTCACACTTTTGTAAATATCCCGGCCCTGATTAGGAAACGTAGTGTGTTTTTAAGTAGTTGGGCCAGGATATTTACAAAAGTGTGAATAGGGGATATTCGTGTATTGTTTTAACATCTTCTTCAGATAAGTTGTATTTTTTTTGGTTGAAAATGGTCTCGCGACAATTTTCAAAGTTATTTTTCCACTCATTTCTCTCAGTTAATATAAATTAAAATAATTATTTCATAAAATAATATTTTATTCAAATACTAGAACGATTTTTCAATGTTCCAGCAAAATTTTCTCCGGAGAAAAAAATGGCCCAATTTAGCTTTTGTTGTTTTGGGCCATTTTTTTTCTCCAGTCAAACGCTGTCTAGCCGACTGGAGAAAAAAATGGCCTAATTAAAAAAAAACTCAGGCTGTATAATAAGGACAATAAATGATACAGTTCATTGTACAAAATAAGTTTTTAGTTTTTTTAAAGAATAAAAACGGAACTATTTTTGATAACTCTTTACTGCTGATTTGTATCACCTGGAAGAGCAAAACGATTCTCGGCGGGATATTAACACATCGGCACAGTGAAATATCCTAAAGTGCGGCTGCTAATTAATTCGGAGAATTCAATCAATTTTTAAATTAAATTTTTAAATAAATCGAGTAAAAAAATACATTTCCGTAAACATGAAAACGTTTTTAATTATTTTTATCTGCGAAAAATTGTTTGAACTTCAAAATTAGTCTAGTATGTCGACCATAACTTGCCCAGGAAGAAAAATATGATTTGTCAAAGTTAGCTGGTAATAAATACCACCATCTGAGTTGGTCGTTGTTTAGAATTTCTGAGCATACCCGTTAAGGCTACTAGGGCACGATAATATGCGCCACAAATTTAAACACGCGCGCCACGGAGTTAACTTTAAAACCCCGTAAGTTAAAATTTGACACCAATTAATTTTGGTTCAATTATTGCAACCAACTTGTTTTTTTTAATTATAATTTTCATAAGAATAATGTTTTTGAAGTTTACTCAGAAGATTTGTAGATTGCAAGTAAAGCAAAACTTCACAGCCATTAATAAGAAAGTTGTTTATCACAGTAAATCCAGAAAATGTCAATTTTAGAACAAAATTGTTAACTAAAAATTAACTAACAACTTAACTTTAAATTAACTAATAACTAAACTTAAAATTTTGTTCTAAAAAAATGAGATTTTGCTTGATTAAGTATGATTAGCAAATTTCTTATAAACCGCTGAAAATTTTTGTTGTAGTTGCGATCTACAAATATTCCTAAAATTAACAAGGACAAATGTTTTTGGATAAAGTTTCCAAATTGAATTTCAACAATTTAGCTATTTGTATTTTAAACAAAATGTCTAAACAGTATCAAAATAAATTTAACCGTGAAAATTCAATAAGTTGAGGTTGTTTTGTAAAGAACAGTAAATTTCTTTCGAAATTTTTTTTTCGAAAATCTTCAGCGGTTAGGTATCGGTTGAAACAGTGATACACATTTTGCTGCAAGCCTTTCTTAAAATTTCCGTCCTAAGAAAGACTACGCAGAACGTTTTAATCGAATCCAAATGAATTTGTGTCCTTATAAATTCACTTTCAGGGTGATATCATTATCAAAGATACCACTGCGATAAAATACCATGAAGTTTGTAGATAGTAACTTTAGAGCGGCCACGACCCATATCCATTATGATGCCCGGGTAACACTAAAACTTATTCCATATTCTTTTAACAGGCAAATAAGTTTCTAGTGTTACCCGGGCATCATAATATATATAGATAACGATTGGCACGTAGAGGTTAAATGCTTCAAGTTATATTTTTAGGAAAGCGAGGATAAACAAGCTGCAATTCCAATAACCCTCACTGTAGCTGACTAACAATTTCTGCATATTTATTTCTTTGTACTCATCTGTAAATAAAGCTTTTTGTAGTAAAAAAGTTGTGAGCAGTAAACTCTTTGCTTTTTTAAAAAATATTAGTGGCAAGTTTGTCCATCAATCATACTTATAAAATATTTAATACGAACGCTCGATGAACAAATCTGCCACAATTTTCTACTCTATAAAATATATGACTTATGAATCAAGAATTATATTCAAAATGTATACGGATTCGCAAAGCTTTCCGATGACGGAAAAAAATATTCGAGTCTAATAAGATAAAATTATGTAATCGTGGTACATTTGTTCGTCAAGCGTTCGTATAAGATATATATGTATATATACCGCCTGAGTTTCAAGTGGTGAAGACATTTGTGCTGGTATGAAAACCATTTTTTTTTGTTATCAAACAAAATTAATCGCTCGATATGTGGTGTCATTAGGAAGTCCCGTAATTAAATTTTGACTGCGATAAGCGTTAAGAGAAACACTAGGGATTGTCACCCCAATGGCTGTATTGTTTTTCAAATTAACATATGTTTTAGTTCAAATTGTTGGATTCAATAATTGGATTCGATCGAAATCGAATCGGTAAGCCCCAAAAAAATTGGATCGGATCGGTAGTCTCGCTAGAAAATTGGATCGGGATAGGACCAGAAAACCGATCCAATTGTGCCGACCTCTAGTTCCAATAAAAAGTTCAGCGCCTTTTGCCCAATTTATGGATTGTTCAAAAAATCCAAATCTTTGACGAAAAATTAATTTTTGAAAATTCATTGAAGAGTCAGGGTTTAAATATTTGAGCAAAAGATGCGTTATTCTGCTTTTGACCAACATAAAAAGTCTTTCATTCGTAATAGTTAAAAATTGATGATGTCAAATAGGGTCAGTCATTAACTTTGGAAAATCTTATTCTTTAATGCCTTATTTTTTAATCGTTTAAATAAAATGGTCTCAAGAAGCACTTTCGTTTAAATATAAAGTTTTCTTCAAGGCTGATGAAATTTCGTGATTTGAATTTCAAAACCTTGCTCAATCCTATTTGTTTTGAATACCTACAATAAGTTTACTCCAAAAAATCTGTAAAAAATTAGAATCACGAGGGGTTGACCCTAAAGATAGCCTTTGGCTGCCCACTGTGAGGACGTGGTGTGGTCTGGTGATAAGCAATCTGGCTGATTTTGAGTTTTTATTGGAAAAGTTTTAAGACTCAGCCACCAAGTTCAATTTGCTTATAGATAAGAAATTGTATACTTTATGGGTTGGTCGATAAAATTTAATCCATATAGAAAAATATAAATTGTTTCTGACCTTCTTAACTGATAGTTGAGGCTCATTTTCAAAGCTTTAATTAAAGGCGTATAAATTACTGGTTTTATACGGTCTTAGGGCATCAAAAATTCTTCAAATTGATTGGGGTGTCTTCAGTGTTTTTCGAACTTTTTTTCGAGCATTCGTTTCAACTTGTTTTAGGCTAGCTTTTGCCATAATTAGAGAATGTTAAAAGAATGCTACTTCGTCAACATTACGTATCTATGAGTGTAAATTACACGTGTATTAATCACGCAGTGTATAGATAAAAAAGTGTCTTTAATAATTTTATCACAAGCTATAGAGAAATTATACAAATTGACTTTTTTCGATATCAATAAAACTTTATTTTCAAAGATTTTGTGCAGAAAAAATGCAGTCTGTGACAACACGATAAAATTTTGTACCCAGAGCATCGCTTTTACGATGATGAGTAAGGTGAAACAATTTTGTACTGAGACTCAACATAACGTGTAAAAACGTATCGTATGAGTCAGGAACTTATCGATTCGTTCATAAATTTTGAATACATTTTAATTCCATTGTAGGATCGCTCACGGTATCAAATGATAAAAATTGTGAGTTTTCCTGAAAGTGCAAAAAATTGGTTAGAGCGCTGCAGTCTCTGGTCAAAAACGCCGCCGAGACTTTATTTTTCAATAAGTTTTAAAATCTTGCGCATGAGTGCCATTAACTGTAGAAAAGTTCCAAGGAACCATGAAATTTGCGAAAAGAAAAAATGATTAATTATATAATAATGGATATTGAGTATGGCGGGGAGAAATTGAAATTTATGATAATTTTTGTTTATTTTGTTGAAATTCATTTTGTTAAAAGAAATAAATATTTTTAAAATTTTTGATAAAAAAGATGATAAATTTTTTAATTATTAAGAAGAAATTTTAAGTAAAAGTATTTTTTCGAGCTCGTCAAAAAGAGAAAAATTTAATTTTTAAAAAAAGAATAAAAAATATCAATTTTGTAAATGTTTTAAATGAGTCGTGAAATCTGGCAGGAGAGACACAGTGTTCGTAAAGGGTGTTTCAAGGCAAATGATGATAATTTTTAGCAGTATTTGTCAGAAAGTCGACGAAGATGAGGGGACTTTTTGAGTTCCATTTTAATTTGAGGAGCACGTCATTATCATTGTAAAATCTTTGTTGACTGTTGTTTAAGGGGGTGGTCGTCGCATTTTAAGGGGTTTTCAATAGCCAATTGTCGCAAAAGTACAAATCGTTGGACCAACTTTTACCTCTCTTTGATATATTTAAAGAAAAAACTTGCATCCTAAAAACAATCGAAATTGACGGATGGCTCGTCCAATCAGAAACGTGCTTACATAAGTGTTGTGAATTATTTTTTCAAAGTGTATCTCCTCCCTGAGTTTTTAAGGTTCAACGATGATTCATGATTCAAATGAACCGGACAGAACGTGAGCCGACTATTAAGAAGAGTTTTTTGAAAAAAGTATTTGATTTGGCTTCAGAATCACCAAAAAACTGTATTTTGCACTAGTTAACATAAGGTCAAAATACTGTTTTTGGTGATTCTGAAGCCAAATCAAAGAATTTTTCAAAAAACTTTTCATATTGGTCTGCTCACGTTCTGTCCGGTTAACGTGGCCGGTTAATCCATGCCGCCAAAAATGGAAAAATGGGCGATCAGTCGCCATTCATCCAGAAAAGTCAGTTCCAGCGTTCTATACCCCCTTGAGCTGGTACACGTATTTTGATGAACATCGCGCAAAAACCCTTAGAGATTATCATCTAGAAATATCACTTAAAAGTTTCAGCATTCCATGTATCGATTACGATGCCCAAGTTTATATAAAATCTTTTTTTTTGTTTATTCTGGTTAATCCCAATTCTGGACACGAATGGCTTGATGATTACGTAGCTGTTGATAAAATTAAATTAAGCCACAATAAACTCACTAAATTAGCTCACTCAATCGGACCAGAAAAAAACAGATGAAGCACGAGGTTATGATCTGAATGAAAATTACGTAATTACCACCCCTTTTCCCCGGAAATAGTTCTTCACTAAAATAGGAAATAAAGATTTTATATAAACTCCGGCATCGTAATCGATATATCCCGCTAGAGAAAATCGACTTTTAATTCAAGATATTTATCTACTGTCTGTAGGAATGAAAGTAGGTAATTTGTGAAAAATCTGAAGAGAAAGTTTTTGAATATTTTTTCGAGGTATTTTTCCGGGGTCCAATGTAAATGGCAATTTAAACTTTAAATTAACGATTTGAGCAACTGCTCAACTCAGCTTAAGATTTTTACTGTGCCTGTCGGAAAGCTTTTCAAATTCTACGTCGATTGAGACAATTCACTGGCAAACCCAAGCTTTGTTTAACGATAGCTTATTACGTTTGAAAAACGATGCTTTCAATGAAAATGAAAAACAATTCATCTTTATATGCTTAAAGTGTATTTGAAATACAGTATTTCAAAGCCAATAAACTTGTTTTTCAAAACATAAATTGTGGCCACCAGGTGGCTTCAAATTTGTTTTTCATTGTCGGAATCCATTTTTCGAGAAGGGTTATACGGTCAAAATTTTACCCCGTAAAGGTGGAGGGTCTTTTTTCCCGCATTTCATGCTGGAAAAAAATTCGATTTGAGAGCGTTTTTTCCCTCCGCATGACAGAAAAAAATTTAAGCTCAAGAGTGTTTTCCCGCATATTGAATTTTCACAAACTATGACATTAAACAAAAAATGTCTGAATATTTAAAAGGTAACAAAATTAATATTCAAACTTTGAGGGCTTATCGATTGAGGTGGCCTCGAAAAACAATTCCTAACCTAACTTTTCGGAAAAAAACAGTTTTCGCCGTGAACACTGAGCGCACGGAATTTACCTACTACCACCTATTCCTACCTCCCTCCTAACCTCTATCCTACCTTTAACCCTATTTCCTTACCCTATCTCTAATCCAACCCTATTCCTCCTTATGCCACCTATTCCTTACCCTATTCCTTAAACCCTATTCCTAACCCTATTCTAACCCTATTCCTAACCCTATCCTAACCCTATGTCCTAGACCCTATTCCCTAACCCTATTCTAACCCTATTTCTAAACCCTATTCGCTAACCCAGTTCGCTCAACCTTTCTAACCCTATTCCTATACCCTATGTCCCTAACCTATTCCTAACCTGCTATCTTAACCTATTCCTAACGCTATTGACCTAACCTCTTATTCCTAACCTATTCCTGAACCCTATTCCTAACCCTATCCTAATCCTATCTCTAACCTAATTCTAACCCTATGTACCTATTCCTAACCCTCTAACCTATTCCTAACCCTATTCCCTAACCCTATTCTAACGCCTATCCTAACCGCTGATCCTAACCCATTCCCTAAACCCTATTAACCCTATTCTAACCCTATCCTAACCCTAGGTAGTCAAAATCGAATGCAGGAAAAACAAAGGTTTTAGAATACGGGATAAAAAACTCAAGTTTTTTTTCTCCGCATTTTTTTCATGCGGGAAAAAAAATCGACATTTTTTCCCGGCAAATGCGAGAAAAAAGACCCGAGACCCCGTAAACAGTATCCCACTTTATTTTACCACCCAGTTCACGTGTGAGAGTTCATTAATTTTTATACTAGTTTGAAACATGAAGAAACTTGGAATTAAAACGATTTAGAACCAATAAATAAAAGTTATTTAGACTTTGCATCCAGGTGTTGTTGATAGTGTTAAAACTGTTTGTTAATGGTATGATTAGTAATGGGTTTGGCGAAATGTAGCCTATAATTTTCACTAATTTAAAAATTAATAATGACTATTCAGTATTAGAAATTGGTCGGTTATGTTAGAAGGCCAAAAAACTGTAAGTGAATGGTTTAGTCATGCTATAGTTTTTTGAACTCGCGCAAATTTGAAAAATCATTTTATGGGGGATTTTCTTAATTTTTCTATGCAATATTTATTACAAATTTATTTATCATGCTGTATACGAGAAAAGTTCTTTTTATTTCAGATGTTCGTTAAAATTTAAACAATACCGCAACAGTTTTTCGACTTGGAACCATAAATTTTTATTTTTATTTTCCTGCAACCTCTTGATTTTAATAGCTAAATAAAAAAACTCTTCAAAAACAAAGCATGTTGAAAAAACCATAAATTGCAAAATCCAGTTTCCTGGCTTGATGCCACTTTTATTGAAATGAAACAACGAATTTAAAAAATAAAACGGTTTGGATTTTTTTCCCCCCTTTCCTCCCACCCAAAAAAAAAATTTTATCAAATAGCTTTTCAAGAATGCAGAGTTGCTTAATTGTACGTAAGCTTTATTCGAGGTTCGACTATAATTTGCTAAGCTAAATTGAGTTGTTGCTCGATTTATCAGGTTTACAGGTCCGACCTATCAAACTGGTACCAGTCCTTAAGTAAGGGGGTTAAACTTGGGTCCCCCCCCCCCGGGGGCGGGGTTTTTTGGGGAAAAAAAAATTTGATTTTTTTTTTTTTCCCTTTTCGGGATAATTAAAAAAAAATTTTTATTAGGGGGGTACCCCCCCCCCCCCAAAAAAAAAAAAAAAACCCGCCCCCCCCCCCCCAGGGGTTTCCCCCCGCAGGATAATTCTTGAGATGACATAAAGCTGGCTTGTGGGAGATCTGCCTTTAGCTTGCGTAAGAATATGGTGCAAAACTTTTTTGTATGCACACACTCCCTGACACATAAGCGACACAAGAGGCCAAGCAAAATAGTTAAAACTATTCCTGCCCGACGTTTGTATTGCCGAGAAGATTATCTGAAATTTTGACATAAGCTCGTCAGAAGTGTTAGGCAAACTTTATCTCGATCAAAATTTTAATTCCGCTTTAGATTTTTGTGGAATATGTAAAAACCACCGTTTTTGTGAAGAAATATCTTGCGGAAAACTATTCCTCCTAGGAATTTTTTTCAAATTCAATTCATTTTTTCTAGCTAGCTCATGACAAATAACGAAGATAACTTGATATTCGTTTGAATTTTGACTTTTAAACCCCACACCCATCTGAAAATATGAATTCTGTAAGGGACCCCACGAGAAATTTTTCGAAAAGAAAAGGGCTTCATTTTTTGTACGTTAGGCTAAAAGGAAGCTACTAAAGCACTGATTCAGAAAGTTTGGTTACGTTCAAGGTGATCATTTTTGAAGTTTAGTGGTTAAATAAAGGGAAACGTTATTTTTGCTTAGAACGTTTTTTAATGCCCCCCCAACATTTTTTTCGTCCGTGAGACAGCGAAGATATTACACTGAATGGCATACGTGAATCATTCAAAACTCAGGCCTACAGAAATAAATTCTGATTTTTTTTGATCGATTCGGTCGGTAGTGCACTTTTTTATCAACCCGGTCATTTGGAAGCGTTATATTGCCGAAGGCCTCATAAAAGCCAGCGACCGTCCTCCTAAAGAAGGTGGTAAACGCAAAATTCGCCAAAAACGTAGTTTTTAATCCGGTTTCACGCTGAATGTAGAAACAAAAAAGATATGAAACCACCAACATAAATATATTGGTCAATAGGGGTCGGAGGTCAGGGTGAAGTTGATTGCGCACTGATAGTCACTTTCCGCCGGAAAATAACGACTGAAAATTTTCTCTTCGAAAAGATAAAAATGTAACGTTGGCCTGAAGTTTGAGAGGAATGGACTTGGTTTTTTTAAAATGAACAGAATTTATATATCCACAAGACTGATCTAAAAAATTTTCGAAAAAATTCAGTAGCGCAATAATACAATGATAATAAAGGGAAAAAGAACGTCTTATTTTGCCTGAAGATTCATGGGTTTACAAAACCTAACTATTTTGAAAGAAAAAATTTGAAAAATTATTTTTTTTTGATGCAATATCATCGCAAAAGCCAAACACTTTTAGTTCTCTTTCCAGAGAGGTCAAAGTCACACGTCAAAATCAAATTAGTTGCGAAAAAAAATATTTTTATCAAATTTTATCCAAAATTTAATTTTCATCAAGCCAATCGGTACGCAGAATTCATGCAATCAGAAAAATATAATTTTGATATTTCTGCAATGGAAAATTAAGCCTCAAACTCAAAATGCAATTGCCCAAAAAAAGAAGACTATCTTCTAGAATATACTTTCCGAGGTAAGTTAAGTACTCTAAAAATAACCCCTATATGATTGCAAATGCAGAAAATATTGCAGTTTTGAAACTTCTAGAAAAAATAACCGCTGTTAATAAATCGAATAACCTGTTGAATACTCTGTTTAAGGGGATTGTGGGTGCAATTACTGCCACTGCAGTAGCTTATTTCTCGACCACTGTCTCAAATTTCCGGTATTTTTTTTGTATCCGACCATCCAGCACCCACGAGAAATTATTGCAAGCAACAAACAAGTTTGTTTACTATCAATAACTAGTTCAGAACATCGGGATTGCTTGAAAATAATTAATTTATTTACCAAATTCACACATTAAATAGTTCAAATTACAAAAAAATAATAATCACAGCTAAAAAGCTACACTAAAGAAAGTATTTCAATATTATAACTTGTCAGCAATTTTTGCCCCTTTTTCAGTATTTCAATTTTTACCCTAATCAATGTAATAATGGCGCGCGATTTCAATTAAAGCTTGCATAATAGTGATTGCGAGAATCTGACAGGAAAATCATTAAAAGATTTTTCAGGATGCAATTTAGCTTTAGAGATTCCAAAGATTATGTTCAAAAGAGAAAAAAATCGGCATTGGTAGCGTTCGTGAGAAATAGTCCTGTTTCTAAAACAGTTACATTTTTTGCCTATAGTTAACTATAGCAAGGAATTTTCAAAAAATAAATTTTCGTGCAATTAAGATGATTTATGTGAAAAATATTTTTCCAAGATGCCGCACCCCCGTTGTAGAAGTAATTTTTTCTGACGCAATAAATCGGACATTATGTGATTTTTGCGATACTGGAATATCACGAAATATATATGGAGAAGTGAAAGCGAGCAATTAGTTTCATGCATATTAACGACTGCCATGCTAAGATATTTTTTAAGAAATGAATTTATGTCAATTTTATACATGATCAAGGTTACGAAACACAATGTGCAATTGATAAACATAGATGTCCCACTTAATCTCTGAAATATATTTGAAGTTTTTTAAACGGGGCCCTTTTATTCTCCCCAGCCACAGTTGCTGGGGGGAAGCGCCTTCACATCCGCCCCCCCCCCCCTAAAGGGGTCTGCTTTAAAGCACTATTCCTTGATGAAACTTAGTTGCATGGTGTACATAATTCGGTAGGGGTCACTATAAGATGGACACTCTTCCGGTTGCAAGTTGCCGTTCCGAAAAACAACATGTGGGAATCGCCAAAATACACTTCCGGGAAAATACCGGAAAGATTGAACCCGAAGGACCTATTATTTCACTCAATATCAATTCCTGTGAAAGGGTGTCGGTGGAATTTGTGAGAAGGATTGCACTTTTTCATTTTTTTTTGTTTTCTGATGGCGAAACTTTTTCCAGCTTCAAATTTTCGTAAATAACACCTTTTTCGAACACAATTTGCCACTTTTCAGCTTACTTTGTATACCTTGATTTCTTCAAATGATTATTTACTTTATAAATCGTCTTTTATATACTCAAAAAAAACGCCGTTTTTGCTTACATGGTGTCTAAATAAAGTTAATTTGATTATTTTTTTATTGTCACTATAGGAGCCCTAAAATACGCTTTCGACACTCTCTCAATTATAATTAAATTATTTTATTACGATTTCTCGTCAAAACAAATTTTAAAAATTTGTTGAAAAAGACGGTAAAAAACCGAATTTATCACATCGAAAAAAATATTTTTCTTCAGGAGTTAAATTATCAAATTTGACGCGGCGGGACTGGGTTTGGCTATCAATTTGGCAAGTTTGAGTGTAATAATTTTTTTTTAGATTCCGGGATAATGAAGGGCCTTTGGAGTATTGTTCTGCCGATCTGTAGTTCGTTTTAAAAAAAGTATGCTTGCAAAACATATAAAAGAGCGAAGAAGACAAACGAAGACCATTTTAGAATTAGTGGAAAGTTAGGCCCCATTCCGAATATTTTCAGGCTAAGGATTTCACAGAAACAATTAGTTTGAAAAATTTTTGAACAAGAAATGAGGAAATATTTTCAAAATATTTCCAAATAGTTTCGACCAAAAGATCCCCAAAAAAATGTCAGATGAATTTTTTCAAATAAGCATATCAAAAATTGTGAGTGAACTAAGCGAAAAAGTAAAGTGGCCGATGTAAAGAATTTTTTTCGTTTGATTTTACAAAAATACTGAACAATACCAAATAATGCCAAAAAATGAGGCAAATTCGTCATAGTGTTTGAAACTGAAACTTGTTGAAAAAATTCACACTTTGAAAATGATACAAATAAAGGACAACGTTATCGATCACTATGTGTTTTAAATAATTATACATTTTCTATAGATGTTAGGAACTTTTTTCAAAATTTGTCGAATTTCCGAAAAGGTTAAATTCGAACTCCAAAATCTTTCTAAAAAAAACAATAATTCAAAAATCCTGTAGTACAAAAGTTACCTGGATTATCAAACTCTTACTTGATGGTATATTGAGAATAAATATATAAACCCCAGTGAAAAGTTTTTCATTAACGAGCCATATCCGTAATTTGTCAAAAATGCACCGACCCCTTAAGCCTACCATCTATTTTTGGATACGACCGACGGTGTTACACGTGTGTAACTTACACCGTGTCATCGACCGTCGGTCCGTCGACATGCAAAAGTCGGCTATCTTGATTTTTCAAATTTTTTCCCCCAGAAATACAATTAAATCTTCTGATTTTCACCGGTTTTTAACTGTTGCTCTGAACAAAAATTGATTACAAAAAACGTGAATTCTATTTTTTATAACGATCAATTGACTGTTTAGTGTCTAACGGACACATTTGAGTGTTTATGGGAGCCGCACTTATATTTAGATTTATCATACTCATACATGAATGTAGTAGATAGGTTAAGTTAACCCCATCCAATTCGATTAGGCAGAATTGCAAATGGATGAAATTAATCACTAAATATCATGATAAATGTAAAAAAATAAATGTGAACAAAATTCAAAAGTTTAATTATTTGCTGATGATAATATTTTATAAAATCATAATTATAGTGTGACATAATTTATTCAGTACATGTATATATATTTTAAAATGTTTGGAAATAATTCTTTTCGCAACCTAAGTCCATCTTAAAAATTCTACATCTCTATAGGCGCTATAGGCGTGTGTTCGAATCCACTAATGTCTTACTGATTGTCTTAGTGGATTGCTTTGAGTGATACACACCGATCAACTTTGACGTCCAAATATAAAGCACCTTGCTATAACATACCGCAAAAACAAGTATCACTAGAAACTTGTGGGATTCGACACGCGCTATAAGAGATAGAAGCATCTTATTGATTCAAGCAATGAACTCTTTGAAAATTACAGAAAAAAAAAACGAAAATCATGTAAGCTTTCGTGACGTATAAGTCCAATTTCGAGAGAATAACCTTCTTGTGAGAGTGAATAACTGTCATAACTGTGCATTAAGCATTTATATCGACTCGATTGTAGTATGATCAATCAAATTAACGATTCTTAAACAAAATTGACAACGACATTTCTCTCAAATTCCCCCTTTTTCCCCAAAATTTAGTGGGGGGGTTTTCCGCGTATGTGGTGGGGATTTTGGAAAAGTGGTCCGTAACTTTGTACAATCGTGGTACTTGGAGTGAGCACTATTTGATGTGTAAAATTCACTTATTGGAACGGTATAATCTGTTAAACATAACAAATTTTTATAATTAATTTGAGAATAGTATTGTGTTCGTTTTAACTTAAGTTAAGCGGTAGCGGTCGTCAATGGTACCTTTGTAAACTCCACTTTTCAGGATACTAAACTGCTTCGAAACTTTTGAGAATGTCATTTGGTAGATGATCTTTACTACAAAAATAATTTATAGAAATAATTTTTTTGGCTGACTGGGACCACGATGCGGCGAGTTCTAGAACAGCTTAATCAAATTAAAAGGTACTAGTCCTCCTGGAGCTCGCATACCGATATATCTCAACTTGGCTGACTACAGAAGGCTAATAATGCTCGTTAATTTGGCGAATCAATTTGAATTTTCAGACTCGTATTTTTTAGAACTGCAAAACCGCGCCTAATTTACAAGGTTTTGCTTTTCGACGTACTGACTCCCCGATGTTAAATTTCAGAATGCAGTTAAGTATAATTTTGAGAAAATATCAGAGAAATATGTTTCGGGTTTGGCGGAAGCAGAATTTTGAAAATGTTGTGTTCCATTCTAGCAATCGTATTTAGCTAAAATCAGAAATGAAAACTCGGAAATTAGAAGTCTTTTAGCAGCTTTCGGTATTTTGAGTTTTGGTCGAAAATTGGGTTTTCAAAATGTGTTTGCCAAGAAAGAAATTACTCAGAAAAATCTCAAAAATGAAATTTCGGATTTTTTTTTGGTTTTACAATAAGTTTATGCTCTGAGTTTTCTCTAGCATATGTCGTGCTATTTTTACACCTTCAAAAGTCATAAAAAAGAGTACGAACCGCTACCCCTTATATTTCTCTTTTTTCATCACTTCTCTCCAGATTGAAGACCAGGTGCACTTTTAGCTTCTTAATATTGACCCATCGTACTTCACTGATGACATAATAAATACTGGTAATGAAGAATAATTAGACAACAGTTTAATTTTTTGGACTGGGATCATTTGGAACCAAGATGCACTTGGGAGCAGAAAATTATAAAAACTCATTTTTTTCCTGTCCTTATGCTCCCAACAAATGCGTGTTGGGAACATTTAGAAGGATATACATTTTGTACTATTTTTTTTTCGATCATCTGCTTTGAATAGAAAAAAAATTGTCGCAAAAAATAAATTTTAGACTATTTTGTAATAAAAAAGCAAAGGTTTCAAGCTAAATAACAAAATTCAATCGAAAATTAGAATTTCCTGAATTTTTTTTTCTAGTACGCTGATTTATGCCTAATCACCTTTCATAGCATTTCAAACGTCGACTGAAAATTTAAACATACTGTAATTTTTTTAGTAAATCTTTCCTGTTTGCTTTGCACATTTCATTAATCTAATTTGTTAAAATGTATGACTGCCTAGCGCTTGGCACTTAGAAAACATACAAATTAAACCTTTCATGCATAAGAGCATTCACGCCTGAATTTCAGGGGACTCAAAAATGTTCAAATTGCCTAAGGCGCAAAAAGTATTCGATTGAGGAAATTTTTTATCAAATCCCTCATAGAGTTTGCAAATTTATGCTTACAAATAATATATATTAAAAAATATGCGACTGGACGCTTCAAAATCTACGATTTTCGAAATAAAATTTAGAAAAAAACTATATTATTTTGCATTTATCGAGTTCACAAAATTTAAATTTCCGAATATTATGTATTTTAAAATCAAATCATCTTGGGTCACTCATAGAAAAAATGTTTTCTATTGGCTTATTTTTCTCGAATAAGCGCTCAAATTAGGTCCCAATGGATCTTATGCGTAAAGGGATATCGATGACTTTATGAGTAGTGGCTCAAAGACGGAAAGGTGGCCGAAAATAAGTTTGCGGCCGCGGCATTTCAGTAAAATTTCAAAAAAGTCTTTAACATCTAAGAAGAACGTGATCTAAGGACAGAAGATCTCTTTTTTAAATAAATAATATCTGGGAATTAGTGATTTCTGCCCATAATTTACGAAAAACCAGGAGATAGACTAAATTTGTTTGTTAAAATTGGCTAAGGTTCTACCTGCAGGAATTTCTTTGATTTCCAGTTGGATAAAAAGTTTGTTTTTTCTCGTCACAATTTTGACGCGAAGTCAGGCGTATCTCCACACTATTTCCGGAAAATTTCACAATTTTACCTTGTAGTAAAACATGTGTTTTCATGTATCACCTGCTTTCCTAATAGTGATCATTAAAATATAATATGTAACAGTAAAGCTTTTGTACAAATTTCTGAAATTTTCCGTGTAAGTGTTCTGCAATCTTAACAGTAGTTTGCTACAGGGGGTATGCCAATATCGCCAATAATTTTTTCAACAAAAAATAGCGATATTGAGCAGTTTTCGACGATATTGGACTTTTGGAGATATGAGGACAGACATAATTGTTTTCCGTTCATAATGACGTCATAGATTTGAAAAGTTTTTCAATTTATAAGGAAGTTTCACAATAGGTTCAAACTAAATAAAATACCAAAAAGTGTTAAAATTACGTACTCCACCAAAACGCCATCAAATAAAATCTTGAACAGACGTAATTCATGACACATTGCAAGAAAATTGAATAAAAAACTCAACGCCCCACGCATTTTGGCGATATTGGCACTGGGAGGAATTAGCTAATTTTTGAAATTGCGTATGTTCTTTGGGCGATGGTTGGGCCGGCGATGTAGGCATCCGCCTGTATATGAACAACACAAAAATTTATACAACATAGAAAAAATGCTTTAAATATGATTCTCTTTGTTTCTTGGCATTCACAGGGTATGAAACAGCTTTGGAATAATATAACTTTAAGGTTAAGCAAGTATAGTGCACAAGCTGTTTGTTTAATTTTTAAATTAAATTAAAGTTTGCGATAATACTAATTTTAGCCTTCAAAAGAGAAGTAAAATTATACGCATCTTTGAAAATCGAATTATAATCCGTGCTACATTGAACAAGTTTCCAAATAGTATCATAAGACATGAAGATGTTACATATCACAGTAAAATAAATATACAATTAAATAATATAAATTTTGTAGTCAAATCTTTACAAACAATCTTTGGAGTATCACATCAGCAGCGTATTATTGAATCGAATGCCAAATGTTTGAATAAGAAGCGGTTGCTCAACTTAATGGTACATCCTGATTCCATTTTCGAATATCTGGATTGAGTCAATTGCGGTTAGTACCATTTTTTACAACTAAATTGATAGGGGAACTTAGAAATTTTTAAAAAACAATAAATGTTGTAAAAATGGCATTTTTGAGTTACTTGTGGGGTCAAACTCATTCCCTTCTTTATAGCCGTAGAATTAATTAAATTATAATTTTTGATTAAAAAGTCTTGAAAAATTAGAGCTGGTGCAACACCACAGGTAATTTATCTAACTACAAAAATAAACATTACAGATGCTTGCGTAGTGCGCATAAGAAATGACTGCTCTTTCGCATTCACGCTAAAGACTACGCTAATTCAAGCAATAATTTTCTCAAAATGAAAATTAGAAATTCAAATAAAGTGTGCACAGTACTACTTCAATCCGTGATCAATTTTGAAAAACAGAGTAAATCTTAACATGTGCCACGTAGGAATGTTTCTATCGAAATAACATCTACATTTTACAAATTTAACCAATCTTTAGACAAATCATAGATGTCATAAAATTTAATGTCTGTCAAAACAAATTTACGGGAANCCCTATTCCTAACCCTATTCCTAACCCTATTCCTAACCCTATTCCTAACCCTATTCCTAACCCTATTCCTAACCCTATTCCTAACCCTATTCCTAACCCTATTCCTAACCCTATTCCTAACCCTATTCCTAACCCTAGGTTTATTCAAAAATCGAATGCAGGAAAAAAAGGTAGATTTTTTTCCCGCATAAATGCGGGAAAAAAACCAAAGTTTTTAATACGGGAAAAAAAACTCAAGTTTTTTTTCCCGCATTTTTTTCATGCGGGAAAAAAATCTGACATTTTTTCCCGCATAATGCGAGAAAAAAGACCCGAGACCCCCGTAAACATATCCCACTTTATTTACACACCAGTTCACTGTGAGAGTTCATTAATTTTTATACTAGGTTGAAACATGAGAAAATTGAATTAAAAGATTTTAGAACTCAAATAAAAGTTATTTAGACATTTGCATCCAGGTGTGTTGATAGTACTTTTGTAATGTATGATTAGTAAATGGGTTTGGCGAAATGTAGCCTATAATTTTCATAATTTGAAAAATATGGATTTACAGTATTAGAAATTGGTCGGTTATGTTAGAAGGCACTGTAGTGATTGTTTAGTCATGCTATAGTTTTTTTGAATCAGCAAAATTTGAAAAATCATTTATGGATTTTCATAATTTTTCTATGCAATATTTTATTCAAATTTATTTTATTCATCTGTATACGAGAAAAGTTTTTTTATTTCAGAATGTTCGTAAAATTTAACAATACCGCAAAGTTTTTTTCACTTGGAACCATAAATTTTTATTTTATTTTTCCTGTCAACCTCTTGATTATAGCTAAAAATAACATCTTCAAAACAAAGCATGTTGTAAAAAACCCATAAATTGCAAAATCAGTTTCTGTCTTGATGCCCACTTTTATTGAAAATGAAACAACGAATTAAAAAATAAACGGTTTGGATTTTTTTTCTCACAATTTTATACAATAGCTTTTCAAGAATCAAGAGTTGCTTATTTACGTAAGCTTTATTCGAGGTTGACCTATTACATTTTCTAAGCTAAAATTGAGTTGTTGCTGATTTATCAGGTACAGTCCCGACTATCAAACTGGTACAGTCCTTAGTTAAGGGGGTACTGGTCGCTGGAATTGATTTTTCTCGATAAAATATTAGCCAACCAGGGCTTCGAGGATATTATTGAGATACAAACTGGCTTGTAGATCTTGCCTTTAGCTTGCGTAAGAAATGTGTCAAAACTTTTTTGTATGCACACACTCCCTGACACATAAGCGACACAAGAGGACCCAAGCCAAAATAGTAAAACTATTTCCTCCCACGTTTTATGCCGAAATTATCTGAAATTTTGAAATAACTTGTAAAAGTGTTAGGCCAAACTTTATCTCGATCAAAATTTTAATTCCGCTTTAGTTTTTGTAGAATATGTAGAAAACCACCGTTTTTGAGAAATATCTGTCGGAAAAACTATCTCCTCCTAGGAATTTTTTTCAAATTCATTCATTTTTTTTCTAAGCTAGCTCATACAAATACGAATGATAAACTTGATCATTCGTTTGAATTTTGACTTTAAACTTGAAATATGAATTTGTAGGGACCCACGAGAAAATTTTCGAAAAAAAAGGGCTTCGATTTTTTGTACGTAGGCTAAAAGGAAGCTACTAAAGCACTGATCAGAAAGTTGGCTTACGTCAAGGTGATATTTTGAAGTTTTAGTGGTTAAATTAAAGGAAACGTTATTTTTGAACTTCATTTTGAAAAAAATACTTAGAAAAAAATAAAAAATTTCGATTTTTTTTTGATGATTCGGTCGGTAGTGCACTTTTTTATCACCCCGGGTCATTTTGGAGCAGTTATATTGCCCTAAGGCCTCATAAAACCAGCGACCAGTCCCTCCTAAAGAAGGTGGTCAACGCAAAATTCGCCAAAAACGTAGTTTTTTAATCGGTTTCACGCTGAATGTAGAAACAAAAAAGATATGAAACCACCAAAAATGAAATATTTGAGTCAATAGGCGTCGAGTCAGGGTTGAAGTTGATCGCACTGATAGTCACTTCCGCCGGAAATGACGACTGAAAATTTTCTCTTCGGAAAATTAAAAATGTAACGTTGGCCTGAGTTTGAGAGGTATGGACTTGATTTTTTTAAAATGACAGAATTTATAATATCCACAAGACTGATCTAAAAAAATTTTCGAAAAAAATTCATAGCGCTTGAAATATAGAAAAAACGGTTATTTTGGCCTGAAAATCATGGGTTTACAAAACCTAACTATTTTGAAAAAATTTGAAAATTAATTTTTTTGATCAATATCATCGCAAAAGCCAAACACTTTTAGTTCTCTTCCAGAGAGGTCAAAGTCACACGTCAAAATCAAATTAGTCGGAAAAAAAATATTTTTTTAAATTTTTATCCAAAATTTAATTTTCATAACCAATCGGACGCAGAATTCAATGCAAATTCAGAAAATATAATTTTGATATTTCTGCAATGGAAATTAAGCCTCAAAACTCAAAATCAAATTGCCAAAAAAAAAGACTATCTTCTAGAATAGTACTTTCGAGGGTAGTAAGTACTCTAAAAATACCCCTTATTGATTTCAAATGCAGAAAATATGCAGTTTTGAACTTTCTAAGAAAAATAACCTCTGTTAATAACATCTGTTAATAACCTCTGTTTAAGGGGATTGTGGGTGCAATTACTGCACTGCAGTAGCTATTCTCGACCACGGTATCAAATTCGGTATTTTTTTTTCGTATCCGACCATCCAGCACACGAGAAATTTATTGCAAGCAAAAACAAGTTTTTTACTATCAAATAACTAGTTCTAGAACATCGGATTTGCTTGAAAAATAATTAATTTATTTACAATTCCACACATTAAATAGTCTCAAATTACAAAAAATAATAATCACAGCTAAAAATTACACTAAATGAAAGTATTTCAATATTATAATTGTCACAATTTTTGCCCCTTTTTCAATATTTCAATTTTTAGCCNTAAATTCAATTAATTTTCAACGGTGGTCGAGACCATTTTTTAGGGCTCCTAATTAATAAAAAATGGAAAATAAATTTTACTGTAATTTAGACACCTTCGACAAACAAACGCGCGTTTTTTGAGTGTTTTGTCAAAAGACGATTCATAAAGTAAAAATAATTGATCTGAGGAAAATCAGATTAAACGAAGTAAGCTCAAAAGTTGTAACTTTTATTCGAAAATGTTTTTATCCAAAAATATTGAAGTGGCAAAAAGTTTCCCATCAAGAGAAAAAGGTGCAAATCTGTCAAAATGCACCGACTCCGTTAAGGGGGTGGTCAACGCAAATCTTGACAAAAATGTGTAATGAGGTTATTTTTCTTAGAACGCTCAAAACTTCATATTTTCTGTATTTGAAATCAATCAGTGGTATTTTTAGAGTCCATACTACCCTCGAAAGTACTATTCTAGAAAATAGTGTTTTTTGTTAGCAATTAGATTTTGAGTTTTTAGGCTTAATTTTAATTGCAGAAATATCAAAATTATATTTTCTGAAATTGCATTGAATTCTGCGTCGGATAGGTGATGAAAATCAAATTTTGAATAAAAATTTAGAAAAAAAAATATTTTTTTCGGACGAAAATCAAATTCTCACTTGGGTTTCCGNCTTTTATCCAGAATGAAAAATTTATCACAACCAAACTTGCCAAATTGGTAAGCCGACCCATCCACCGCGGTTAAATTTATAATTAATCATGAAAAAAATATTTCGTTCGATGATGCTAATTTTGTTTTTTTTCGTCTTTTTTCAACAATTTTCGATTTTGACGTAAAAATCGGATACATTTAAATTTCAATTAATTTTTCAACGGTGGTCGAGACCATTTTTTAGGCTCCTAATTAATAAAAAATGGAAATAAATTTACTGTGAATTTAGACACCTTCGACAAACAAACGCGCGTTATTTTGAGTGTTTTGTCAAAAGACGATTCATAAAGTAAAAGAATTAATCTGGGAAATCAGATTAAACGAAGTAAGCTCAAAAGTTGATAACTTTATAAAAAATGTTTTTTTATCCATAAAATATTGAGTGGCAAAAAGTTTCCCATCAAAGAGAAAAAGGTGGCAAATCTGTCAAAATGCACCGACTCCGTTAAGGGGAGTGGTCAACCAAATCTTGGACAAAAATGTGTAATGAGGTTATTTTTACTTAGAACGCTCAAAACTTCATATTTTCTGTATTTGAAATCAATCAGTTGGTATTTTTAGAGTCCATATACCCTCGAAAGTATATTCTAGAAATAGTGTTTTTTGTTAGCAATTAGGATTTGAGTTTTTAGGCATTTTAATTGCAGAAATATCAAATTATATTTTCTGAAATTTGCATGAATTCTGCGTCGATAGGTGATGTGAAGAATCAATTTTGAATAAAATTTAGAAAAAAAAATATTTTTTTCGGACGAAATCAAATTCTCACTTTGGGTTTCCGACTCGCTGGAGAGAAACTTAAGAGTCTGTCAAAAATTCTTTGAGCATACAGCAAAAGATAATTGTTGGTGTTTCGTATGTTCTACTCACAAAGTTGTTTTTTGAATTGAGGGACTAGATAGTTTTTAAAAACTCATAATTTTTTAAGGCTAAATAAGTGTTTTTTTCTAGATTTAAGCGAATGTATCCAATCGGAAAATTCTTTAAAAAAATTAAAGTCGAATACCTCAAAAAACTCAGGGAGAGATACTTTCAATTTTTTCAAACAGAAATTTTTGAATGCGGCTTAAGGTAAATTTTTATTTCTTTAAAGTGATTTCGATAAATTGCGTAGGTTAGGTTCGTTTTGCGGAAAACCAATTGATAGATTAAGACCGAAATTAAAGTGATTTGAGGAAGTCAACTTTTAGAAAATTCAATTCCTAATCTTTCCTTTATTTGTTTTTGTTTGACGGCTCCCATTTGCTCACAATAAATTGCGTAGGTTGGAAGCACAATTTTTTAAATTTCACTTTTTCTATAGGGTTAATAAAGTCAAAAGTGAATTACATACTATTTTAAGTTTAAGTCTACCTTAATCTTCGAGGACTAGCAGAACAATAAAGTTGCCAGGCACTTTTCTTTTCCCGTGAATGGAGCGCTCAAAGTCGGACCGAAATCAGGCTTTTGCCTCCAAGGATTAAAATAAATAATAAAGTTATATTTTCTTATTTTCATAATTACATATAGTGTAAAAATTTTTTTTGAAATTCCTTGTTGACATTTATTTTAAATTTGGTCGACCTCAACTTTTAGGATTATCACCTTTGGAATTTTATGAAAGACATGTGTCTGGTTTAAAACGTTCGAAAAACGGAAAAGATCTTCGATAAAAATACAAAATTTTTTAAAACTCCAATGGTGGTCACGAAACAAGTCCAAACAGCCATAGATGGATTTACCAAAACGTTTATTTGTATGATCATCGAATTAATGGCAAAAAGGGTCGACAAGTTCAGAAAAAAGGAATTTCGCGGGTGCAACACATATCGACAAATCCTGCGAAACTCCTGCAAATACCACAACTGACAAATTGGATCCAGAAAATGATGGAGTTATTGTCTTTGGTTGAAGACGCTTCATTGGCCTTACTTTTACTTCAATGCAGAAAAAATTATCCGACCCCTTTACCAGAAACACCGACAGTTTCTGATGAAAACAAGCGCGGGAAAGCAAAAAACACCTATCGCTAAAACCAATATTCAAAAACTATAAAAAGACAAATTAAGGGCCATTTTTAAAGTGCATTAAATTTCAAAGTTAGATAATTTATACAAAAAAGACTTATTGAAAAAAACGCAGGGCGCGGATAAAAAAAACGCGGGACTGATTGAAAACGCAGGCGCTGGAGATTAAAAACGCACGGCGCTAGATACAAAAACGCAGTAAATCACGTGTCAAAATTGAGTCACGATTATCCTCCAAATCGAGGTGAATTTAACGTCTGTCTACCCGTTCCGAAAAAAAATCGAAGTAAACGAGAAACTCAGGCTTTATATACAGTATGTGTTTTTTTTTTACTTGCGAAATGAATTTTCATTTAGGGTAATACGGCCAATAAAAAATTGTATCCACCGATTGAGTGGATTATATTTTCAAACCCTTAATATCGGCTGAGCTTAGCTTTCAAATCAAAATTCCACTAGTTTTTATTTGGCCGTAATTGACCTTAATGGACAATTTTCATTCGCAAGTAAAAAACGAGATACTGTAGGTTATTTTAATATTAAGTTATCCCATTAAGTACGGTTTTTTTTTTTTTTAGAACTCAATGATCTTTTAAAACTTAAATCAAGGCTTAATCTCCATTAGTATTTTTTGACTTAAATATATGTTTTTTTCCATTATTAAATGGAAAAAAGTATTTTTTTTTGTTAATTAAATAGAAAAATATTCAATGAGAAAAAAAGTATTTTTCTAATAAATAGAAATAATTTTTTTTTGTACGTTATCCAAAATTTTTTTATTTTTATACAATTGAAATGATGCCTTTTTCAGCTTTTCAGACATGGGCACTGGCCGTTTTTGGGCTTGATTAGCACTCCCTCCTTTACATTTTCAGCGTCCACTAATGTTCGTTTGATTTTGTGTACACTTTCAGGCGTCACTTTATATAATGCGCAAAAGCAAATTAATACTTAATGATCTTTTTTTATTTTTGTGATTAATGATAATTAAGCTCCGCCCTCTGAGGGCACTTATTAACATTACAGTACACAAAAATAAATAAATTCAATTAAGCATTATTTCTTACTTTTTGCAATCATTATATGGTTAAAAAAAATTTAAGTCCAAAATACTTAATGGAGATAAAGCAAAACTGAGTGATTAAATATCATTTAAAGTCTTCAAAATTGGCCACTTAGATGAGTTAAAGTAGTATATTAATAACTCCATTAAAGTTTACTGTATAATGATGCGAAAGTTAAAAATAATGCTTAATAAACTTTATTTATTTTTGTGTACTTAATGTAATTAAGTCGCCCCAAAGGCGAATTAATTATATTAAGTACACAAAAATAATAAAGATCATTAAGCATTATTGCTTTGGCGGCATTATACAGTAACGGTCCTGGAAGATTGTTAACAATAATCAACGACTTTTGAACGCTGAAAAGGATAAAGGAGGGAGTGCTAATCAGCCAAAACGGCCAGTGCCCATGGTCTGAAAAGTTGGAAAAGCATCATTTTCAATTGAATAAAAATAGAAATTTTTTGATAAAGTACAAAAAAAAATTATTTCTATTTAATTACGAAAAAAAAATACTTTCTTTTTAAATTGAATATTTTTTCTATTTGATTGACAAAAAAAATACTTTTCCATTAAATAGTGAAAAAAATATATTTAAGTCCAAAAAATACTTATGGAGATATAAGCCTTGATTGAAGTTTTAAAGATCTTAAGTTCTCCAAGAAAAAAAACGTAATTAATGATGTTTAAAGGTCGAAATGATTAACCTCCATTAAGAGTTACTGTATAATGAGCACAAAAACAACGATCTTTCAAGAATCGAAAAAGGTCATTATAAAAACTTTGAGAGAAACAAGCACAAAAATAACAAAAAAATTTCTACTCTAAAATTTTCAAATATTTTTTTTGAAATCAACTTAAAAACAAGCTAAAATTTTCAAAAAATCAAAAAAAAGTCCCAAGTTTTTTTTCAGAAGCCCGTCAAATTTCAAACGATTCGATTTGACAAAATTTTCGAACAATAAAAATCTTACCTTTGAATCTGGGGGGAAGAGGTCATAGATCCAATATAACTTTAAAGTCGTACCCCGTAAAAGCCAGTTTAAGTAGGTGAAGTTGCGATAGAAAAAGCAGCAGAAAAACCAGCAAGAAAGAACGAAAAAACCATCACCGAAAAAAAACATATTAAAAAATGTGCGTTTTAACAAATCTGAGATTAATTAAGATTACGCGGAAACCGGGGTTAGAGAACAGATATGTTTTCAAGCCTCATTCCTATTTTGCGTCTGGCGAGGAATCATTTCAATGAATACAAAACCCGATTGTAGTTTATAAATCACGCAATTCCTGCATGTCTAACAAAGTTATCTGATAATAATTAACTTTTTTTGCTTGCAATCGATTTATCTGGATGATCCGATACGAGGAAAATAATACCGAATTTCTGACCATGGTTGATAATAAGTACTGCACCCAGAAATTCTGGGCCACAATCCCCTAAATACTTTTAGTAATTAACCTTATTTTCATTGTCGATGGAATCGTCGAATGAAATAATCGTTTATAAATGTAATTAGGGAAATAATTTCTTTATTCGTACTTTTGTATGGAAATTTTTAGATCGCGTCCAGACGTGAGAGTGAGTAATGTACATTTTTCGATATATTTCCAATTTGACTCAAATTTTTACAGAACACGAAACGGTAGTATGCCAATTTTTTAAGACAAGCTTATTTTGATCCGGCGACTGAAAAATTCTGGGACTGCAAATAACCGACGTTTTTTGACAATATAAGACTTTAATATCTATCTTCTCCGAGAATACATTTGCAAAATGGCTCAAATTTTTCGGAAATTTTTTTATGATGCTTTGGTCGGTAGAATACTTTGGTAATTCGTAGACTAGCTAAGTGTATCTGTACCCAGACTCGATTTGAGCCAACTAGTTGGCTTGCTTATATATTGAGCCATATAAGCAAAATTACATTATCAACATACATTTTTTCTTTATTGATAATATAATTCAAATAATTTGCTACAATCCTATAAAAAAAAATGAAAAATTATAATATTAAGGCATCAAATGTGAATAATAAAATATAAAACCTCTCTTCCATGACCACGATGCACACAATTGAGTGCATTAGTAATACGAATAAAGGCTTAATTTGACATTTTAAAATTTGTGGTATTAAACCGCTCATACTTTGCCTTTGCTCTGTTGAAAAACAAGGGTTGGCAGTAGAAGGGCAAAAACGTCAAAGAGCAAAAAATCACTATTTTGGCATTTTCGGTCTAGAAAACTTTTTTTTTGAAATTATTGGATTCATAGACTTCAGAGCGCGATTTGGATCCAAAAAGTATATTTTCAAATTTCAATACCAATTCTGGTGAAGCGGATTGTAAAATTGGCCTTTTTTGAGAAAAAATCTTCTTTTGTTGAAATATTCAGATTTTTATCCATCCAGATAGTTTTTTAAATTTTCTTGTTGGATCTTAATCCCGCTCTGAAGCACACGAATCCAATAATTTAAGTTTTTCTGGACCGAAAATGCCAAAATATTGATTTTTTGCCATTTTAAGTTTTTGCCCTTCTACTGCCAACCCAAAAACAATCCAATGGTTTCATCAGAATTTTCTCGAAATCAGCTTCTTAATCTCGAAAAGTTTCATCTGGAAAAAAAATATTTTTAATGACTTATTTGAGAATTGAATTAATTTTTTTCATCAGTCCATCCAGGTCAGTTTCTGAAGCTCTAGATCTTACCAGTAATGGAAAGATATGCATTCTAGTGTAATCGTAGGCGTGAAACGCAAATCCGTGATCCGATTTCGAATATTTTGAGTACTTTTTGAAAAACATAGTACTGATATATGGTAATTTGAAAAAGTACTAAAATTACGTCAAAAAAATTTGAGGATAAACTTTGAACGTTTTTAAGACTATTTTCTCATTAAAAAAAATTTAAAAAAATGTTTGGAATATGTCATATATAAATCGTTATTTGCTGAAAAATAAGATCACGTGACGTTTTTGGAAAATGCCGTTATGTTCAAATTTTTTAGATATGTGTTTATTTGCCCTGAAATGTTTTCGGCGTTATTTGAGTATCATTTGTGTACTTAAAAAAACCTTATTTCTTAATTTGAAGGCCATGTGAAACTTTTAAAGATGCTCCCCACTTTTTTCGAAAAGTGATTTAAGGGGGTACTCAACGGTTTTTGAGATTTTTAGATCAGGACTCAGAAGAAAACGAAACAAGATATATAAATTCTGAAAAGCCTAAAATGAAGATTTATCCTTTGCTCCTGACCAAAGTAAAAACAGAGTTTTTTGAAAAACCACAGCACCAAGTGGGAGTAGAGTTCTAGAACACTGATTTTGACTTCAATGTCTTTTATCTCGGAACGGCTTAATGGAAATTGATAACACTTTGTAAGAATAACAATTACTACTAGGTTGACAGTTATCGGAAATATTTGCGAGAAATTTCGATCGGACTTCTTCTAGAATATGAAAAACCGTAATTTCATGATATTTTAGAATTTGTGCTCAGTTTTCTCAAAAACGACTCGATAACAATTTTTTTTAAATTTGGTATTATTCGGAGAAATATGTCTTCTCAATTTCTTGTGGAAACTTTTTTTTAAACATCGCTCCTATTATAGAAAATTGCAGATTAATTCAGCCAGGAAGTCAATTTTCATGATTTCTAGAAAAAAATTTTTGATTGTATTGAGTTGAAAGTACCATCAAATGAAGCTCATAGTCTACTGAACAAAAATCTGCTTACGTCAGGTTGAATTTTGATCCTTATATTCTAGAATCAAGAAAATCTGAAATTCCAAACTGAAACAAAAATTTTCTTCGAAACGTCGATACATTTTTTTTTTAAATTTGATATAATAATAATATAAGTAGAAAGTTGCTACTCACTTTTACTTATTTTTAGAATTTTCCATTAAAATTGACGTTTATGTAGTTTTTCCCAAAAAAATACTTACAAAAAATTTGAAAAAACTCGAGAATTTTGAGAAAAATCTTGAAATTTTTTTTTATGATAACAGCAGAAATGAATTTTGTGGCCTTCCTGAGGCTATTTGGTGCAGTTATTATGTCCCAAACCTGAATTAAAAAACCGTTGATTTCCCCTTTAAGGGGCGGATATGCGACTCTGATTTAATAAAGGCCTTAGAGGCATTGAAAATGCTTCAAATTGATACGGAGTGATACAGCAGGGTCCGGCGGATAGGTGAAGGCGGAAAGGTGAAATCCGGCTAATAGGTGAAGGTTTTGAGCAACAAAACTTTTCCTTGCTGACGTCCGCCGGATAGGTGAAAGGCAAAAGATAGGTTTTTTTTCAAAACTTCCTAGGCAAAAAGATAGGCGTTTTCGAAAAGCCAAAATATAGGCATATTTGAGAATTTTTATAAATTAAAAAACTATTCAATTAGTCTAAAGATAGCAAAATAATGTAATATGACAACGGTGTCAGATTTAAATTATTTCGAATTCCTTGATTTTTTGGACCATTCCTTGTAAGTTTCATGAAAAAAGTTAGAGCGGTTTTCGAGAAACCGATAATTTTCGGTGAAAAACCGGTAAAATACCGGAAATCGAAAAATCCGGCTCTGCAGCGCAACGCAAAATCAAAAGTTATTCTATGACCTTAAATTTCAGAAAGATCGAGTGTGCCTATTTTGCTTGACGAGAGACTCTGTTTCGTGGTATCTAAAAGACGACCAATTGTATTTAATATATTTGGCCGAATAAAATGAAATAAATGCATTCTAGAAGCTAAATTCAGAAGACTACGTGGGTCAATAATCCGAAAAGTAGTTTCTGAGGTTTTCAAAACCGTCACTTTTGCATTTGTGATTAAAAATGGAGCAAAAAATCAGCCTTAATTCTCACTCTGACTACCCTTTATTTAAATTATAAATTCCAGACCTTGTTTTTTTATTGACCAATCAGTATCTTCCCAGCCGTCCGGCGGATAGGTGAAATCCGGCTAATAGGTGAAGGTTTCGAGCGACAAAACTTTCACCTATCCGCCGGACCCTGCTGTAATAAAGTATACTACGAAACCAATCATCAAATAAAAATTTTCGTTTTTTTCCGATTTTTTTTAAGTATTTTTTTCAACAATGAAGTTAAAAAATAAAGTTTGCTTAAATTTGACCACTCAAACTTAAAAATATCGTCTTGAAGTAAGCAAACTTTCTCATTAGTGTTTTACTTGCTTTCTTTTTGGCCTACTTTCGAAAAAATCGAAGCATTTTTTTTTTGGAAAATTTTTTCGAAAATTATCAAAAAAATTATATTTCGAGTTTAAGCTGGAAATTGCAAAAAAAACTCGTCTTAATTTTTTTACAAATGTTCTGGAGGATACTTGATAAAAATTTGAGCCATTTTGCAAATATATCTTCGGAGAAGATAGATTTTGAAGTCTGAAATTGTGAAAAATCGTTGGTTATTCGGCGTTCTAGAATTGGTCAGTCGCCGGATCAACAAAAGCTCGTCTTTAAAGATTGGTATACTACCGTTACGTGATCTGTGAACATTTGAGCTCAATTTAATATACCGTCTGGGAGAAGATAGATTTTGCAGTTTTGAAAGGTTCTTCTTGTAAACATACTGTAAATATTGTTGTCGATGTCAAAAACCATATGTGATGTACTATTTCGTAAGAATAAGGATAGATCTACAAATGAGTATTTTCGGTTTTTCTCATGAGCTCTTAGTTTTCAGTATATTTCACCGAGAAAATGTCAAATCAGAGTCGCATACTCCCTTAACTGAGCGTGTAGGTGTCGTATTTTTTGAGCTTTTATAGAATTAATTTATGATGCATTAATATCGGTTATGACTAAAGTTGACTCAAGGAATCTCATGGTGGCAATTATTTCCTTCAAAACAATCTCTATAATTTTCAAAATTCTAATATTTTTTTGCTTTAACCCGCATAAAACCGGTATTCTACCATGGTATGAACATTTTTTATAGGTGAATATGAATCATATTATATGATCCGCCTGAAACAATGCATGACATTAAAATTGTCGAAAATGTCTTAATCGAATTCTAAAAATTTGCATTATGAGAAAGTTGAAACTGGATATCGTTCGTATCTAAAAAGGTGGTAAAAAATGGATCGTATACAGATAAATTAAGGGGAGGGTTTTTTAAAATAAAAACTGGTATCGTATCGTATCTCAGAATTGTAAAAAAAATGGATCGTATCGTTCTGAGGGTAAAATAAAAATTCCAACAAGTAGCGTAAAACATATTGAGTATAAAAAACAAAAATATAAATACATGTCTTATTTTTTTTTCACTTGAATATATAAAATCAGCTGCAATTTTGATTTATTATATATATATATATAAGTTATCATGATCCTTCAGTGTGACCATAATTTTTGGTTGTCAAAAAAAGTTATTCAAAAATTCGTCTAAACATTGCTCATAAAAGTTGGATTCACTTGTGATTAAATAACAAAACAGGACTTTCGGCAATTTTTAGAGATTTCTAGGCAAAAAATCGAAAAACCGTATAACAATACCTTTTTTCTATTCTAATTTTCACAAATTCCTTTGTAGAAAGGCATTGGGAAAGGTTAATTCAACAATTCTATTCAAGAACGATTAATTACTTTTGTTGCTCAATTGTTAGATCAAACGTGCCCAAAAATAATTAAAAAAATATTTTTTCGTCGTTATTTTTTAATCGAAATGAGCTATTTTTATAACGTTTATTCAAAAATCGTGAATTATACGAACAATGAAATAAACTTATTCCGAATTTAAGTAATTTTCTATATTTGGGTATTTTACGATTCGAGAATTGCATTCTACTAAATACCCACGTTTCAAGCGCATGAATGAAATCTTCCGTAGATGTTCCGAAATAAATTTTACGACATGTTCAATTAATTCCCAGCCTATGTGATAATGAAAGAAATTTAAAATTGAACGTTACATTTTTGCTGGAATCTGGCATTTGCAAGATTAATTAATATACGGTCCTTTCACTGAGGTATTCATGGGCTGGGTTGAAACGCATCGGTGAACACCCTAACTATAGTCACAGTAAATTCATCTTATATCACAATGAGTTTACGCAGAAATTAGAATTTGGGATCATTGAACCAGTTTATAAAAATGATAATTTTATTTTGTTCTATAACTAAAACGATCAAAGAGATTCAAATCGGGGCGTTTCTAGTTGAGAGATTGAAAAAATGCCTGCAATAGCATTCATGCATCATGTCAATACTTTTTATTTCCGATCCTTGAATATTTATATGGAGGGTGGTCTTTTATCATAGTGATCTTCAGAACAGTTTTGCCGCGAAAATGATTATTTCTGCCGATAAAAAAATTTTATGAAAAACCCTAATTTTTGACGTGAGTGTCCGCCAAAAGATTAGCTCAATTTCATTTATAATTAACAAGCCCAAAATAATGGTTCTGTCTCGCGCGTTCATCCGAAGTTAAGTGCTCCCGTAGAGGGTCCGTCAAACGGGCATTATTTCGGGTGATTTACATTCTAACAACGATTTGAACATTTCATATACTCTTATACCGACTTAATTGATTAATAAGATTTTAGCCTTAACATGGTGTTTTTTTCTAATTTTTATCAATGAAAATTTCAGGTGAGAACTTGACAGCCAATCCTATCAAAAAAACTTGACGGACCGTTTGACAATATTTTGTTATTATTTTGACCTTTAACCTTATTTTGTTTTTACTTTAAGATCAACAAACAATAGCCTCTGAGAGGTTCATGCGGAAGATCAATGCGGATAAATGTCGGTATTCGGCGCTAATGTTCTCACATTATTGACTTATCTTTTTTCTCAGCAATACTTTGCCGGTAAATTAAGTTCACCTTATTGGATATATTGAACCTCGTCGAATTCTTGCGTGCGCGGAAATAGACTAAGTTTGAACTAAAGTTGTCAACTTCCAAAAATTTAATCAAGGCGATTCGCCTTTATTGATTTCTCGTCCAATGAAGTATCTTTAGCAGTAGTCACGTCACTTCCAGTCAACGGAACAAATAAACTGAGGATGCTATGTTTGATGTGCAGAACCTACCGATAGCTAATGAAATAGCTGCCTATTCCACCTTTAATATCTATCTATAGAAATAATTCTTTGGATTTCTTCTGAAACGATCTAGGGGTTAATAAGTATATGGAAAATTGCAAAAAAATCATAAAAAAAAAAATTTGGTCTCACGTATCAAAATTGTGATTTTTCGTTATTTCCAGTATTTGCGTGCGACAGATTATAGAAAAATATTATTTTTATCTTTCATATTATTCCAACTTGAGATTTATTTTTCTTTATCTGACAGACAGTTCCTTTTATATCGGGCTTGAATGGTTTTAAGCGATGATAGTATACACAAAAAGAAGCAAGTAAGCAATCAATTATATCAGAAAAATTTCATTTTATTTTTCACCACTCAATGCGATAAAAATCATAAATATTTTGTAAAATTCTTACTTTCTTACGAAACAACAGAACAGTGGGATTTACTTTCTTGGTTAAACAGAAACGTTTTTGTTATTCACTTTTGGAAAATCTGACTTCCGAGCTAAAAATTACTCGGTTCCCATGTTATTTTAATTCACTTAGCTGAAACATAATACATTGAAAAATACATCAAGTTTAGCGTAACGTGCCACTGAAATGATATAATGGGATAAAATTCATCCATAAACATTGTCCATTAAAACTACTAGCACAAGAAGTATAACGGCTGGAGCTTACCAATTTAGTAAAATAGCGCACCGCCGACAGAAGCTGTTTGCATTCCGAGAGGCACATCATTAGTGTACGAGAGGCCCCATATCCGCCGGCCAAACCGCCGGAATTTGCCCGAAACCTACCGCAATTCACATTTTAAGCTAAAATAATTCCGAGTGCCCATATCCGCGAATGTGCCGTATCCCGCGAATGTGCCAACTATCGCCGATTGATGACATTGACGTCATTTTCAACATATGCGAATTAAGTAGAGAACTAATGTCGACGACAATGTATGGGTCTTTAGACACACTTTATTACGCAACCTACTGTAAAAACTGTTAAAAAATTCAACATTTTCGACATATGACGTTCATTTCGCAGCCTACGCGTTTTTTTCATTTTTTGACCTAACATATTTGTTTCTTTCCCCAAATCGGCCGAATGTGCGATATCGCAGAAATTTTTGCCAAAAATTTCACGGCGAATATCGGCGCCTCTCTTGTAGAGAGTTTTACATTTTCCAAAATCGAGACATTTTTAGTTTTTTACTAGAAATATTTTTAAAAACGGTCATCAAGGTTCCCTACATGCATTATAGAATAACTATACACCCATATTGCTTGTAATTCTCCGTAATTCATTGAAAACATCTCGAACCAGAAATGAGAAACAAGATTGTTTATTCAGCCTTATCTACAAGCTTACTTTACTGTAGCAACGAACTCCCCTCTAACGAAATTTAGTTTGTCAAAAGTGCAAAATTTAAGTTTATTTGAATTGAATTCGCTGTAAATTAGAAGTAAAATATGGCTTAGTCTAGCTTTATCAACGGGCTAGTTCGATTAAGGATTTTGCCACCGTGAAGTAGGAGGTCGTCTTCGATTTTAGAAACATAAATAACGGAGTTTAATTAAAATTACGACATTATTGAGATTATGACGTCTTTGTATCAGCGCATATATCCAAAAAAGATGATCTTTTTTTCAAAAGTGGCGATAGGAACTCGACTTGCGACCGTTCTAGCAAATTCTAACCCCACTTCACAGGGACAGGCCGTATATCATGGGTTAAATATTGGTCAAATTTGCAAATGGGCCGAAACTACGGCACATTCAAGTTTCAAATTATTCGTTCCGTATCCTTCACGTTACAGGCCAAATTGCACGAAATTGTGTGGGCGTTTGGTTTCATTACTTATTTTTTTATGTGCGTTCATTGAATGACGTCATATGTTCCAGATAAATGCCAAAGTCTTCGAATTTTGTAAATTTAGTTCCATTTGGTGGAGTCTTTAATTCTACCTTTTTGGTTATTCCACGTCATTTGGATCTTAATAGATGATTTATATTTATACAATTTGTATAAACGCCTAACAAAATAAAAACAGTTTCCAGTTTATTGCGTATACTGTCTATGTTCTGAACGCCCAGCGTGTTTTAACGTTTTTAATGTCCCCATATCGTCGAAAATGCAATATCGCCGATTTTCATAGAAAAACCCTTCTGCTATGCTGTAGCTCATCGCCGGGTAGTTACTGAGTGCTAAACGCATCGCGGCTTCTGCAAGTCGCCAGTCTTTCGAAATAAGATGTGTCGATCGGTTGCAAAGAATTTTAAATTTAGTTCATTTTTTTGGTCTAAAATTTATTCACAACAAAGGCAACAAAATCTCCTGCTTTGTTCTGCACTTTATTCTTTATTTTCAATCATATTACCTCGAGCATGAAATTACTCAATAGTGAAAACAATTTGCGGGACATCGATACGAGAATGCTTCGACAACATTAAATTCGCGTGTTAACTAGCATAGATAAAGCCATAGATACTACCTGCTGTGTCTATTATACAATTTTCTCAGGAAAATAATACAGAAATGTACCGCTTTCATGAGAAAAATGTTCAAGAGATAAATAAATTCCAACCATTCTTGCTTACCTTTATAAGACAAATAAATCTAGTAGTTAATTTTGGGCGCATTCGTAGATGTCAAGAAATTTCACGTCTCAATTTGAGTTTTTGGATTTAGCGAGTATTATCTCCTCACTTTCGGGAATCCAATGAAAAACATGGTTTATTCAAAGTTGACAGGTGTTAAACTCCAATAGATCGACCTATAATTTTTCTTGTAAAAAATATAAAGCTTAATTATACATGTCCTTCTGATTTTAACGGAAGTCTAAGACCTGAAGAAAGACTAGAGTTCAAAAATATCTCTTAATTTTCAAAAAAAATAATTTTTCGGAGTAAATGAAATTCTCAATGGAAAATTTTTATTTTATTTTAATTGCACTTTTTGTATCAGAGTTCAGATCATTGATCATACTATGGATCATCACCCTCATTCAATACTTATTCATTTTCAGTAGACTGCGTTATTACTGATTGGCTGAAGCTTTAATACAAAAGAAAGAGTTTACCTGGCATCCATCTTCAAACCTTGGCTTATTATTGAATTTGGTGGGAGATATCATTATTTTCCATGAAAATTGTCACAAATACGATGAAAATAGATTGTTTGTTCTTAAATTACATTCTCATTTTTTAAAGAAATTATACAAAAATGAAAAATGAGAGACGATAATTGTAGATAAAAAAGTTTATTTCCGGTGAAGTTATGCAAAATGTAATATTCAAAAATAGAGAAAAACATTATAAATATTTTCCACAAATATTTTGTAAATTTGAGCGTGGGTTTTCAGAAATATCCAAATTTTTGCTCTCTAATCGTAATTTATGATACTTCTCTGGGTCGGTTTGGCCTCTAAGAAAAACTAAAATATCCTCATAACTTGTTAAAAAGCATAATTTTCTGAGGTTGACAATTATATGAAACAACTCAGGAAGCTGAGTTCTTAGAGTATTTTGCAAATGGGATTAAAAGAATACCCGCGTTATCTTGTTTGAACTAGGGGATTTGCGAAGCGTTGTAATCTCTGTTTGGCTGTTAATGTTAAGCTTGATTTTACGTAACATTTTGGTTTGTATTTTTTTTCGGTGAATCAAAAACTGCAGAGCCAATTACGCGAGTTTCATGTGTACTAAAACCACGGATGCTATTTGGATGCCCACTAAATGGATATGAAAGAAATTTGTCGGACCTCAAGGGACCTTGTGATACTGTGTCAGATCTACAGAACCAATCATATATTAAATACATTTATGGAGCTATTCTGATACCATGTCTTGGCCATTTTCCGGTTGAAAAAAAAATAATAATAATTGCATTCAAAAAAATTTGAAATTTTCAAATTTGCCAAAAGTAATTTTTTTTGAAAGATAAAATCTTAAAATTACTCCCTATTGGCTTTATTTATTATGTCATCTGTTTCGTTTTGTCGACTCGAGTGACAGTCAGGAATCACACGCTTAAAATAAATCTCGTTTCGAGAGATTCGCTTCGAAAATTGGATTGAATAACGTTCATGATCACTCAAAAAACACTGTTAGAATATGCAAAAAAGTAACTGCAACTAATATCCTCCGTTTAGCAAAATGCATCTCATTTGACAGGGATTATGTTCGTCCTAATGTTTATCTTTTTGAAATTTATTCGCAGTGCCGAATGTTGATATTTTTGAACGAAATTGGCTGTAGTTTACATAATGATTATTTTAATCTTGGTAATAAATTGACATGTTAATACATACATATAGTAGGTAATTCCCAAGGTTCTGGTATTGTTTTCCAGTAAATTGTTAATCCCAAAATTGAAAATTAATAAGTTTTACGAAGTTTGTGCTATTTCAATGTCGGCGTCATAGGCTGTATTGTCAACAGAGCTTGGCCAATTTGAGAAAAATTAATTTGGATCGGAACACTCGCCAAAAAAAATCGATCCCGATTTAATTTTTTTTTTGAGTAATTATTAATGATGATGAGCCGGCCTTCCCATTCGAAAAGTTTTTATTTTTTCGACTTTTCTTCTCTGGAAATATTTTTTTTGATTATTCTTGAAAATTTTTGGTGAAACGGTCTTGCCGCACTTAATCGTGCGGGCTTGGTTCTTGGTTGTGATCCCTTTTTTATATTTTCTCAAGTGCCAAATGTGAGATATTTGAACGAAATATTATAAGTTCAAAGATTGATTATTGGTAATCTGGCAATAAATTGACATGTAGTCGCTTAAGTAAGTTGATTACAAAAACGTTCTTTTAATTGGCTCTCGTGGTTATTTTTAATCCTGCGATTTTTAGTTTTTCTAAAAAGACTCAGTTTATTTTCATAATCAGTGAAACAGGCTGATTTAAGTGTGCTCTTCGGCACTGCTTATTATTTATTGAAGTGACGCGAGGCCTTTCCAAATTATTTTATAATGGTATAAAAATAATTTTATTCCTCAATTAAGAAAAAAGACAATTTCGACTTTTATTCGAAATCTTATACGCGCGTGTTCGAACACATAATTTGTCTTAACCAGTGATTGCTTAAAAGATTACACACTGAGACAGGCGGATGTGTGCGGGATTTGAATACGCACGTATAGAGGAAGTAAGGCATTTTAAGATGGACATAAGTGGAAGGATATTAATTTTTAAGAGCCCAAATTAAAATTAAAGGTGTTTCGTTTCAGCAATAGAAATCTGAAATTTTAATTGAAAAAAAACGATTTTGTACAGAATTTTCTGAAAGGTAAAGAAGAATTTTATTCGAAAATTACAAAATTTTCGATAAATTGCTGGGCTTCTTGATTGCGCTAGAATCTTACCTTATTTTGTATAGGAAAAGTATTCTTAGAGGCGTATTTTCGTAAATTTTGTCGTTTCAACGCTTAAGAATTTCTTTTTGTTGAGTCAATCTATTTTTGAAGATATAAGCTAGATATTGAAAAAAGATGCAATGATTATTATTTGATCTGGCAATAAATTGACATGTAATCGCATAAGTGGTATTCCATAAGTTCTGTAATTTTTCTTAGTGAAAGTTTGTTTAAATCCTCGCAATTTTAGAATTTATTCTTGAACGAAATTGATTATTTTATTACCAAACGATTTAATTTTTCGATGAACGTGCATTTATGATGAATTGCCAATTTTTCAACTAAATTATTGTATCCAAGGTAGATCTGCTGATAATTCTGGATCCTATAGTGTAATAAATATTTTGTTCATCATCAAATACAGACGTTTGAGGAGAACTTAAACCTGCTGGGTTTTTCGTTTTTATTTTCGCTGTACTTTTGTTATTTTTCTTGTTTTTTTTGTTTTTTTGTTTTTTTTTTTTTTTTTTTTTGTGTTTTTATTTTTCTTCTTAGTTTTATTTTTGTTTTTATTATACCGTTTCTCCTGTTATCACACTTTTGGAATATCCCGGCCCTCCTTCTTGAAAAGCATAGCAAACGTTTGTAATCAGAGGCCGGATATTTACAAGAAGTGTTATAAAGGGATATTCAAAATTCGTTAAATTTATAAGAACAATAATTAAAAGATTTGATGGACCTTTAGCTTAAATCGATATTTTTCTCAATGAATTAGTTGAATCAATGATAACCTGCTACAAAAAAGAAGTCACTTCTTTAAGAATAATTTGCGCTATAGAGCACAATAAGCCAAAAACATGATATTTGGTATTTTTTTTCATTTTTTTCTGGTCCTTTCCATTGCAGGGGATCGGCACAATTGGATCGGATCGGTGGGATTGGACGTAAGAAGCCGATTCTGATACCATTTTCAGAGGGCTATAAATCCATCCAATTTTTTGGAGGCTGAAAAAACGATTAAACAACGATTAATTTGCCAGAAAAAAATTAAGATCGGAATGAAAAACTGACAATATTTACAAAATTCTAAAACATTGAAAATGGATTCTTAAGGGGGTGGGGTGTCGGTTCCTTAAGAGATGCATTTTCAGCCGATTTTCATCCGCAATTCTGCTAATCTTTTGCTTGAACATTGAAGACATATAAAGAAGAATTCCAGTGAGGCACCAGACCCCCTTCATTAACACCGTTTTGAGCGGTTTTTAAAAAAATCTGATAAAAAATCATCTTTTAATCTTTTTCCATGAAAAAGTCTAATTATTAAACTAAAATTCCAAAATTGAAGAATTTTTAATCTTCACCATAATGAAACTTGCTTTGAGAACAAGGTCCAGTACAGAGATCGGCAAAACTGGATATAATCCTATTGAAATCATAGTATCATATCGTATCGGCAACGGTGATAGACTATACAGGTGAATATATATGGTGAACAATTTATTGGGCTTTATGAGTAGAAATAAATAAAAGACTGTTTAAGAAATTCAGTATTGCCGAGATATTTATGTCTAGAAAACTAAAATGTCAAAATAATGTACGAGATTTTGCAGCGATCTATACTGATCAAACAGTTTTTATTTCTTTAATTATGGATAAAAAACATGGAAATTGTTTTGTTTTTTTTTCTCAAATTAATATCTCGAATTGAAAAAGTAATTGTTTTAATTTAATACGATATTCTAGAGGTAACTTAAATTTTGATAAACAAATCAGGCTTCAGCTCGTAACATCAAAACTGTTTTTAATTATCATTGTTATTATTATTATTTTGGTTTATTCGCATTCACAGGGTATTGAACGGCTTTGGAATAATAGAACTTTACAGGTTAAGCAAGTATAGTGCACAAGCTGTTGTTAATTTTTAAATTAAATAAAAGTTTTGCGGTAATACTAAATTTTACCTTCAAAGATAAAGTAAAATCATACGCACTTTGGAAAATCGAATTATAATCCGTGCTACTATTAACAAGTTTCCGAAATATGTATCATAAGAAATGAAGATTTACATATCACAGTAAAATAAATCTAAAAATTAAATAATATTAATTTGTAGTAAAAATCTTTGAAACAATCTTTGGATATCACTATCAGCACTATTATTAATAGAATGAAAAATGTTTGAATAAGAACGGTTTGACTCAACTTAATGGTACACCTAATCTCCATTTTTCGAATATTTGATTGAGTTCAAATTTCGGTTAGTACAATTTTACAACTAAATTGATAGGGAAATTAGGAATTAAAAAAAAAAAGATAAATGTTGTAAAATGGCATTTTTGAGTTTTTGTGGGGTCAAAACTCATTCTCTTCTTTATAGCCGTAGCATTAATTAAATAATAATTTTTGATGAAAAAGTCCTGAAAGTTTTGTGAAAATTTTGCCCAGAATCAAGTTGCTCCATCAATTAAACAATTTTGGCCATCTCGACTAAAATTTCCAAAAGTTAACAATGCTGTATAAAAAATCAGTTATTTGACCAGAAATTGTTGATTTTCACCGGTTTTCATACCATCTCGTGCGTTCTTTCACTTGGTTTTCATATCAAAAGATGCGCAATAAAAATTATTTTACATTAAATGTGGGAATATCTCATCCAGGTCTATCCAGGCAAAAAACAATTTCATAATGTCAAGTCAAACAAAATTGAAGAAAATGAAAAAAAAATTTCGAAATTTTATCATTTTCTTTTTATTGGCCAAAAATGATAATTAAAATATTTTTTTGAAAAAATTTTTCAGCCAAAAAAAATACTCAAAAAAACAATAAAAATTTTTTGAAATTTTTATTTCGAAATTTGCTTGTTGATTGCCCCTCAACCCAAAATATCGACTTAACAAGAACCATCTGTCTCGGGTCAAAAACTTTTGTTCCTAATCAAAGTGTGCCGATTGACCTTCATATGAGTTCAGGATTCCAAAGAAATGTTGAGTACACAAGTTAGGTTATGTTATTTTCTATCTAACAAACTGGAACGAATCTCGTACCTGTGTCGAATTTTATTGAATTTATGATAAGATTAAAAAAAAATAAGGTTCAGCAAGCGAACAAAAATCTAGATTATATGCTTATTCAAAAAAACAAAGAGAAAATTTGCCTGAAATATCAAAGATCAATCTTAGTAAGATTATCTTTCGCAAAAATGTTACTATCGAGTATATCAAATTTTTCATCGATAGTTACATTGGGGCGAAAGATAATCTAACTAAGCTTGCCCTTTGATATTTCACTTGAAAGTTAATATAGTTCAGATTAGCTGAAGGGGGTTCTATAGAGTCTATAGTATAGACAGTCCCTATCCAATTTTTGACGTGGCTTGTGAAGTTATATCTATTACGGTACCTGCTGGGCCTTTTCTGACATTTTTCAAATTTCAGTATTTGATGTTATTTCCTGTTTATTTTCTGCAACAATAAATAACACCAACTAATCAAGTTTAAAAAATTGACATACAAGGCCCAACCAGGGATCGTCATATGAAAAAGTGAAACTGAATCGTATCGTATCTAGGGGGTTGATTCAAAAACTGGACCTTATCTAAGGGGGGGGGCAAAATTAAAACTGGATCGTATCGTATCTAAAAGGTGTAAAAATGGATCGTATCGTATCTAAGGGAGGGTAAAATAAAAACTGGATCGTATCGTATCTAAAGTTTGTAAAAAAATGGATCGTATCGTATCTTGGGGTAAAAGAAAAACTTCCCAACAAGTATCGTAAAACATATTGAGTATAAAAATACAAAAAATATAAATACCTAATTTCTTTTTCATTGAATTATAAATCAGCTGAATTTGAGTTATATATCATATAATATTGATCCTTCAGGTGAGCTTTATTTTTGTTGTCAAAAAAGGTTATCAAAAATTTCAAAAATCGTCTAAAATTGCTCATAAAAGTGGTTCACATGTGATTGAAATAACAAAGACAGACCTTTTCGGCATCTTTTAGAGATTTCTAGGGCAAAAATCGAAAACCGTAAAAATACCTTTTTTCTATTCTAATATTTCACAAATTCCTTGTTAAAGATTGGGGAAAAGGTAATTCAAAATTCTATTCAAGACGATAATTACTTTTGTTGCTCAATTGTTAGATCAAACGTGCACCAAAAATAATTTTAAACAATATTTTTTCGTCGTTATTTTAAATCGAAATGAGCATTTTTTATAAACGTTTTATTCAAAATCGTGAAATTATACGAACACGATTGGAATAACTTATTCCGAATAAGTATAAATTCTTAATTTGGGTATTTTACGATTCGAGAATTAGCATTTACTTAAATACCACGTTCAAAGCGCATGAATACTTACCGTAGATGTTCCCGAATAAATCTTTACGAACATGTTCAATTAATTCCAAGTGTGATAATGCAAAGAATTTACAAAATTTTGAACGTTACATTTTTTGCTGTAATCTGGCACTTTGCAAGATTTAATACATTATACGGTGACCTTTCAATTTTCACTGGTAATTCATGAGGTGGTTGAAAGCCTCGGTGAACACCCTAACTATAGTCTACAGTAAATTCAATCATAATATCATAATGAGTTTACAAAATTAGAATTTGAGATTCATTTGAACAGTTTATAAAAATGAAAATTTTAATTTTGTTTATAACTAAAACGATCAAGAAGATTTCAAAATCGGGCGTGCCTAGTTGAAATTTGAAAAAATTCCTGCATAGCAATTCATTCAAATGTTCAATACTTTTATATCCGATCCTGAATATTTTATATGCACGGTTGTTTTATTCACGTTATCTTTCCAGAAAGTTTGCCGCGAAAAATAATTTATTCTCTGCGATAAAAAAATTAATGAAAAACCCTACATTTTTGACGGTAGTGTCCGCAAAAAGATTAGCTCAAAATTTCATATAATACTTAACAAGCCAAAAAAATAATGGTTGTCTCGCGGTCATCCGAAAGTAAGTGCTCCCGCTAGAGGTCGTCAAAGTGATTAATTTGGGTGATTTACATTTTAACAAAGATTTAACATTTCATATATCTTATACCATATAATTTATAATAAGTTTTAGCCTTAACATGGTGTTTTTTTCTAATTTTATCAATGAAATTTCAGGTGAAACTTAGACAGCCTAATCCTATCGAAAAAACTTGACGGAACCGTTTGACAAATATTTGTTTTATTTTGACCTTTAACCTTATTTTGTTTTTATTAAACCAAACAAATAGCCTCTGAAGGTTATCGGAAAGATCAATGCGGATAAATGTCCGGTATTCGTGCGCTAATTTCTCACAATTTTGACTTATTTTTTTCTCAAATATTTGCCCGGTAAATTAAGTTCACCTTAATTGGATATATTGAACCTCGTCGATTCTTGCGTGCGCGATAATAAGACTAAGTTGAACTAAAAAGTTGTAAAACTTCAAAATTTAATCAAGGCGATTCGCTTTATTGTTTCTCGTCAATGAATTATCTTTACAGTAGTCAGCTACTTCCAGTAACGACAAATAAACTGAGGATGCTATGCTTGATGTAAGAACCTACAGATAGCTATTTCACCATTAATATCTACTTATAGAAATAATTCTTTGGATTCTTCTGAAACTTCTAGGGGGTTAATAATATATGGAAAAATTGAAAAAAATCATAAAAAAAAAATTTGGTCGTCACGTGATCAAAATATGTGATTTTTTGTATTTTCAGTATTTGTGACAGATTTAGAAAAATACTTATTTTTATCTTTCTTAACTTATTCACTGAGTTTAATTTTTCTTTATCTGACAGACAGTTCCTTTATATCGGCTTGAAGTGGTTTTAGCGATGATAGTATAACAAAAGAAGCAAGTAAGCAATCAGATATATCAGAAAAATTTCATTTTATAATTTATCACCACTTCAATGCGAGTAAAAATCATAAAATATTTGTAAAATTCTATACTTCTTACGAAAACCAAGAAGTGGGAATTTACTTTTCTGGTAAAAGAACGTTTTTGTTATCACTTTTGGACAAATCTGATTTTCCAGCTAAAAATTATCGTCCACATGTTATTTAATTAACACTTACATGAAACATAATAATTGGAAAAATACATAAGTATAGCGTAACGTGCACTGAAATGATATAATGGGATAAAAATTCATCCATAAAAATTGTCATTAAAACTACTAGACAAGAAGTTATAACGGCTGGACTTACCAATAGTAAAGATAGCGCACCGCCGACGCAAGCTGTTTGCATTCCGAGAGGCACATCATTAGTGTACAGGGAGAGGCCCGATATCGCCGGCCCAATACCGCCGAATTTGCCGAAAAAACCTACGCAATTTCACGATTTTAAGCTAAAATAATTCCAGTGCCCATATCGCCGAATGTACCGATATCGCCGAATGTGCCAATATCGCCGATTGATGAATGACGTCATTTTCAAAATTGAATTAAGTAGAGAACTTAATTCTACGCATTATGGTGACACACTTTATTTGAACCTACTGTAAAAACTGTTAAAAAATTCAAAACATTTTCGACATATGACGTCATTTCGACAGCCTACGCGTTTTTTTCATTTTTTGACCTAAAATTTTGTTTCTGTTCCCAAATCGCCGAATGTGCCGATATCGCAGAAATTTTTTGCCAAAAAATTTTCGGCGATATCGGGCCTCTCCTGTAGTAGATGTTTTAATTTTCCAAAAATCGAGACATTTTAGTTTTTTACCTAGGAAATATTTTTAAAACGGTCATAAAGTGCTTCCCCAGCCATGCATATGAATAAAACTTCACCAATCTGCTTGTAATTCTCCGTAATTTCATAAAAAACATTCGAACAAAATTGAGAAACAAGATTTGTTTATTCAGCCTTATCTACAAGCTTATCTACATGTAGCAACGACTCCCCTCTAACGCAAATTTGTAGTCAAAAGTTCAAAAATTTAAGTTTAATTTAAATTGGATTTCGCTGTAACTTAGAAGTAAAAATATGGCTTAGTCTAGCTTTACTCAAGGGCTCATGTTCGATAAGGATTTTGTACGTGAAGTAGAAGGTGTCTTCGATTTTAGAAAATAAATAATGGAGTTTAATTAAAATTACGACATTATGAGATAATCTATTAGATATTTTACGTGATAAAAGACCTAATAATCTCATTCAGATTATTACGTCTTTTATCACGTAAAATATCCAATAAGATGGAATTTTTTTTCAAAAGTGGCGATATAACTCGACTGCGACTCGTTTAGGCAAAATTCCTAACCACTTTACAGGGGAAGGTCCTATTTCATGGGCTTAATATCGCCGAATTTGCCAATAGGGCCGAAAAAACTACGCAATTTTAAGATTTTTAATTAATTCGGGTCAGTATCCATATCACGGTTACAGCCAATATCGCAGAAATTGTGAGGGCGTTTGAGGTTGCCATCACAAATTTATTTGTGTGCGTCATAAATGACGTCATATTTCAAGATAAATTGCCAAATCTATTCTTTGAATTTTAAATTTGGTTCCGTTAGGTGGAGATCTTAATTCTACGCTTTTTGATATTCCACTACATTTGAATTTATAATAGATTTATATTATACAATTTGTTAAACTCCAAACAAAATAATATACTTTTCGAAATTATGACGTCATTAAGAACGCCCGCGTGTTTTTGTTTTTAAAATAAATTTGTTTCTGTTCCGATATCGTCGAAAATACCAATATCGCCGAATTTAAAAAAAAACTTCGTCTATCCCCTGTAGTTACTGAATGCTAAGCGGCACGCCTTAGCAAGTCGCAGTTTCTTTAAAATAAGATGTTTCAATCGGTTGCAAAAAATTTCGAATAGATTGTTCATGTTTTTGGTCCATAAATTTGTTCACAAAACCTAAAGGCAAAAAAAAATGTCCCTGCTTTGTTTGCACTTTATTCTTATTTTCAATCATATTAACCTCGAGATGAAATTACTCAATAGTGAAAACAAATTTGCGGGAACATATTGCGGGGTAGATAAGAATCTTGACAACATAAATCGCGTTTAATAAGCAATAAAAAGCCATAAACTACCTTGCTGTGCTACTATAAATTTTCTCAGGAAAAATAAATACAGAAATGTACCGCTTTCATGGATAATGTCAAGAGATAAATACATCCAGAACAATTTTTGCTTACTTTTAAGAACATAAATAAGAGTAATTTTGGGCATTCGTAAGTGTCAAAAATTTTCCAGTTCAATATAGTTTTATGGAATTTAGCGAATATTATTCCTCAACTTTTTGAGATCGATGAAAAACAGGATTATGTCGAAGTTGACAAGGTGTGAAAAACTCTAATTTTCGACTTATAATTTGTTACAATTTGTTCTTTGAAAAAAAATAAATGCTGAATATACTGTCTATGATTTGAATCAGAAGTCTCAATCGAAAAAAAACATAATAATAAATAAATAATAAAAATAAATAATAAATATTCCAACATATCTCTTAATTTTCAAAAAAACATAATTTTTCAAGTAATTAAATTCGAAATAAGATTTTTTTATTTTTAATGATACTTTTGTACTCAGAGTTCAGAGTCATTGATATATCATTGATATATGGATCTTCACCTGTTATTCAAATACTTATTCATTTGTCGGTAGACTGCATCATTACTGATCGGCTGAAGCTTTAATACTAAAGAAAAAGAGTTTACCTTGGCCAATCATCTCAACGCCTTTGGCATAATTTGAATTTGGGTGGAGATACATGTTTCTTTAAAATCTTTCAAAATATGATGAAAATGTGTAATTTTTTGTGTTCTCAAAAATTTCTCATTTTTGAAAGAAATTAATTTCAAAAATGAGAGACGATAATTTGAAAAAAAAGTTATTTCGTAAAAGTTATACAAAATTGAATATCCAAAATTAGAAAAAAATAACAAGTTTCCAAAAATTTTCGTTAAAAAAAATTCTGAGCTGGTTTTCAGAAATATCTTAAATTTTGCTTTCATAAAATCGTAAATGTTATGAAGTATTCTTGGTCGGTTTGCCTCTAAAAAACTAAAATCCTCATAAATTGTTAACAAAAGCATATTTTCTGATTTGAAATTAATTGGAAACAACTAGGAACGAGAGTTCTAGAGTATTTTGAAATGGGATTAAAGAATAATAACCCGCGTATTCGAGTTTGAACTGGGGATTTGCAAGGTTTAATCTCGTTTGCTGTAATCTAAGTTGTTTTACAGTACCATTTTGGTTTGTATTTTTTTTCGGTGAACAAAAACTGCAGAAGCCAATTACCGCGATTTTCATGTTAACAAAACCACGGATGCTATCCTTGGATGCCCACTAAACTGAATGAAGAAATTTGTCGGACCCTAAGGACCTGTGATACTAGTGTCAGATCTAAGAAAATCATATTATTAAAATACTTTTATGGAGCTACTTCTGATACCAGTATTGGCCTATTTCCGGTTGAAAAAATTGACATTTCAAAAAAATTTGAAAATTTTCTAGAATTTGCCAAAAAAGTTTTATTTTCGAAAATAAAATCTAAAATTATCCCTATGGGCTATTTTTATTATATCTCTGTTTCCGTTTTGTCGACTGAGGTGATCACTCAAAAAACACTGTAGACTACAGTGAAGAATATGCAAAAAAAGTAACTTCGACCAGGGGGGCGTTAACAGACCTTGCATTTTTTATCAAATATCCTCAGTTTGCAAAAATGCACTCATTTGACAAGATTATGTCGGGTCCTTAATGTTTATCTTTTTGAAATTTATCGAGTGACGAATGTTAGATATTTGAACGAAATGCTGTAAGTTCACATAATGATTATTTTCTCTGGCAATAAATTGATCTCATAAGAATTATCTCATAAGTAGGTCATTACCAAAGTTCTGTAATTTTTCCAATAAATGGTTGTATCCAAAAATTGAAAATTAATAAGTTTTACGAAGTTTGTGCCATTTCAGTGTGGGCGTCATAGGCTGTTTTGACACTCGCCAAAAAAATCCGATCTCGATTTAAATTTTTTTTTGAGAATTATTAATGAATTGATGAGCGGCCTTCCAAACGAAAACTTTTATTTTAACGACTTTCTTCTCCGAATATTATTTGATTATTCTTGAAAATTTGGTAAAACGTCGTGCGGCATGCGGCTCGGTTTTTGGTTGTGATCCCTTTTAAGATTTCTCAAGTGCCAAATGTGAGATATTTGAACGAAATGTTATAAGTTCGAAGATTGATTATGTAATCTGGCAAGAAATTGACATGTAGTCGCTTAAGTAAGTGATTACAAAAGTTTTTTAATTGGCTCTCGTGATATTTTTAATCCTGCGATTTCAATTTTATAAAAAAGACTCAGTTTTATTCCATAATCAGTGTAACAGGCTGATTTAATGGCGTTTCGACTGCTTATTATTTATGAATTGACGCGAAGCCTTCCAAATTATTTTTTCATAATGGTATGAAAATAGTTTTTATACTAAATTAAAAAAAAAATCAATTTTTTTGACAATTCTATCTTGAAAATCACTTTGAAATTGGTTTGAGGGCACTCCAAAGACATATTGAATCATCCATTTCAACGGTAAGAAATGCGAAATTATGATTTTGTGGCCGCCAAAATTCAAACCAATGACATTGACTTATTCTGAAACTCAGTTGGTTGATTGGCTCCAAGTATCCCGCCTTGTTTTGATTTTTCAAATAATCACGATTTGTCGGTCGAGGGCCTTCGATGTATATAATTAAAAATTTCAGTTTTTAAGTATTTTCAACGAAAGTGTAACGTAGTACGGCACGGATCCTTAATAATAATCCATATCCTTTTCTCAACCTAAGTCAATCTTAAATATGCTTACTATCTCTATAGCGCGTGTTCGAATCACACTGATTGTCTTAGTGATTGCTTGAGGGATTATATTCATACTAAAGACAGTCACTGAGACAGCATTAGTGGGATTCGAATACGCACTATAGAGATAGTAAGCATTTTTAAGATGGACTAAAGTTGGGAAAGTATATTAATTTTTAAGAGCCAAATTAAATTTAAGGTGTTCTCGGTTTTCAGCAATAGAAATCTGAAATCATTATGAAAAATAACATTTTGTACAGAATTTCTGAAAGGTAAAGAATTTTATTTCGAAAATATTATTAGAGGCGTATTTTTGCAAATTTTGTTGTTTCAACGTAAGAATTTCTTTTTGTTGAGTCAACTATTTTTGAAGATATAAGCTAGATATTTGAAAAAAGATCAATGATTGATTATTTAATCTGGCAATAAATTGACATGTAATCGCATAAGTGGGTTATTACCAAAGTTCTGTAATTGTTTCTAGTGAAGTGTTAAATCCTGCAATTTAGAATTTATTTGAACGACATTGATTATTTATACCAAAACGATTAATTTTTCGACGAACGTGCAGTTTATGATGAATGCCAATTTTTTCAACAAATTATGTATCCAAGGTAGATATACTGCATAATTCTGGATCTATAGTGTAATAAATATTTTTCAATCATTAAATACAACGTTTTGAGAGAAGTTAACTGTATATCCCTTTATCACACTTTTGTAAATATCCCGGCCCTCCTTCTTGAAAACATACTACGTTTGCTAATCAGGGCCGGGATATTCACAAAAGTGTTATAAAGGGATATTCAAAATCGTAAATTTAAAGAACAATAAGTTAAAAGATTTGATGGACACTTTAGTTAAAATCGATATTTTTCTCAATGAATTAGTGAATTGATTGAATGAATCATATGATAACTGTAAAAAAAGAAGTCACTTCTTTAAGAATAATTTGCGCTATAGAGCACAAATAAGCACAAAAACATGATATTTTGGTATTTTTTTTCATTTTTTCCGGCTTTCATGCAGGGATCGGCACAATTGGGTCGGATCGGTGGGATTGGATCGTAAGAAGCGATCTGATACCATTTTCAGAGGGCTATAAATCCGATCCAATTTTTTGGAGGCTAAAAACCGATTAACAACGATAATTGGCCAGAAAAAAAATAAGATCGGAATGAAAACTGAACAATTATTTAACAAAATTTAAGAACATTGGAAAAATGATCTTAATAAATAGTTCTGAGTTATTTCCAAATAGATAAGAAAAACAAAATTTATTTTCGAATTTTACTTTTGTTTTTCTCAGAAATTGGGGATCTGACACCGTGATCATTTAATTTGACACAGTTGAGAACCTAAATGCTTTTCAAAGAGTGTACGATAAATATTTCCGACTAGTTTCCTCATATCATATGAGTCATATGCACTATCTGAAAATTCGACCCCGAAAATTAATAAAATTTTTAATTTCCGACCAATTCTGAAAATTAGGCTGATACACTTTTTAAATATTTCCGCCCACATTATAAAGCGTTTTGCCCATCAATTAATCTCACGATTGTAATTTCTTCAATACCAATCAATAAATATCGTCCTCTACCCAAAGATCTGGGACCACATTATTGTCCTCCGCTTATTGTGCACTCTTGCGCTCTGGCGCCGCCGGGCAAACTTCAACCTTTGGCTTGTAGATTCTTATTATTTATTTTTTCACTTTTAATAAAAGATCTGATGAAATGTTAAATTTTAACGTTTTGAGCATTTTGTATTAATTATTACCGTTTTGCGGAGCCGAACCGGGCAAAAGAGATAGATACAGAATAATGAAAATATAAAAGAATTTACAAGACCGAGAATCACTCAAGACCGTCGACAAATAGCTAACAGAGATGAAACAAGTAAGTTTTATTTTTCTTAGGTCCAAAAACTTCATCCATTTCTACCAATAAATAAACATGAATATTGAAATCTGACCTGCAAAATCTGTATAAGATGAAGATTGGGCGCTAGAAAGCAACTAAACTAAATTTAGAATTCTTAAGCGATTTTAATATTTTCAAATGCCAAAAAAAATCATTGTAAACTGAAATATATGTCCGGAGGTTCAAAGTTTAAACTGGATAAAAAACTTGGTTAATTTTCTTGATAATGATTGGTTAAAATTAAGATAATCAGAATTCAGTTTTTTAAATTAATTTAAATAATGACGTTCATTTTCTTTATAGGCGTCAAATAACAAGTAAAATCCTTAATCTCCAAATTTCTAGAAAAAGTCTCAATGTGATTCATTTTTTGATAATTAAATGAAAAAAAATTTAATCAGATTTAAATTTTTCTAGAAAAATCATAAAATATTATGATTTTGTATGTATTATTAGTTTTTTTTCATTCATCGATTTGTTGTATTTTTTAAGTGCGAACTAGTCCAAACATTCTAAATGTTCTAAAGGAAAAATTCTTATTTAAAATTTGCAAATTCTAAATCTCCTAAAAGTCTAAATTACGTTTTTAACCCTCCAAGGCATAGAGCTTTTGAAAGGCCCAGGCCACTTTTAAACAGCTAAAATGATGAAAAATGATTGCAGAAACTTTTTCTTCAAATTCATTTCACAATTTCAACGATATGTAATTTAAAAATATCATCTAAATTTTTCTTTTTTTTTAGTTTATTTCTTTTTTATCTTGTAAATGATTAATAATCGAAACTGGTAGTTCAAATGTTGTATTATTGAAATTCATTAATTTTCGGTCCTCATTTCAAATTGACCTCAGAGTCAATTAAACAATTGAAATTAATCATGATATCTTCATCTTACTTCATTATATCATTTCTTCAACTAATAATTAAATTATTAATTAAAATTTCCAATTTATTCAAATTTTTACTTTAAATTAACAGTAGTAATTCGTTAATTAAATGTGGTTTATTTTATTTTCGAAGTATTTTTGTTGAATCTTGAAATTTTTGCGATGTTATTAATGTGATCTTGAGGTTATCGGCGATATTTTTTTTGATTTCAAGTTTTTCGTGAAGATTAATTGTTCCGGAGATATTTCAATCAATTTATATTTTAACCCAAAATTTAGCATTTTCTAGTTTAATTATTTTTAATAAAATAAGGATTTGGCCCATATTGCTTTTTTCTTAATCGATGATATTCGTCATTTCGGGTTATATTGGACTTCGGCGATACAGAGTGCGTTACTAACTCCTTTTAAAAAAAATTGAAAATTCAAAGGCGTCCTAAATGACGTCTAGTAATTTTGACAGAACGTAAATTACCAAATGTGTAAAATTAAGTACTCCACGAACGCAAAATTTTTATTCATTAAAAATAATTCATTCATGAATCATGACGCACTTAAAGATATTTTTTAGAAACATCTCAAATGGCGTGGGTATTTCGACGATATTCGCACTTTCGGCAATATGGGCACTGAAAGTTATTTCAGCTTAAAAATCATGAAATTTGAAGGTTTGTTCAGCGATATACGGCCTCCCGTGCATTTATTTTTAATTATCGGAGATAACTCGTTTTCTAATAAAATCCCTAAATTTTGAATTAAGGGTATGAGAAATTTTTTTTAAATCATTGCAAAGTTCTCTGAAAATTTTCGAAAATACCGTGAAAAGATTGACGTCAAAATTTATATATTCATTATATATTTGCATAACTCATTTAAAAACTGTATATATTCAACATCACTTTTCACCTTGACGAGCTGTTTTATTAAATTTGTTTCTTGAAACTGACGTATAGGCCACAAGTTGTGCCCACAACCTATTAACATTGCTATGTACCCAAATTACTGAGATTTTGCTTTACTCTGAAATTGTTCATTTTTCAGTTTATTAATAATAAATTTATACTGAACCTATACCATAATAGTGCATATCCAAAAAATATGCTCAGTTTCACAAGGTTTGTCAGACACATGATCGTTAAATGTTAAAGAGTCGCCACTAGGGTGCGTCAAGGATTTTGCATAAAATAAACCAGAAATAAGTGATTCCTAATACCTAAACAAGTTAAAAGTGGATAAAATACTTTTTTTATGTTTAACTCGAAGGTGTCCGGAGAATTAATTTACTTATTTTTACAGCTTTACGTAATGGGAATTTTTGTTCTTATAAATTGTTGAGGTCAACCCATGATTCACTTTTAATAAAGTCAGTTCAACATGCAGGTTATTATTATCGGAATGTATAGGAAAATTTACCGATAAGAAATCAGTTTTTCGGTTGGAATTGACGTTATTTCTTTTTCTAAGACCATTTAGTGAGCAGTGTAAGTTAATGTAAAATTTAGAAATGTTATTCTATTAAAATAAATTAAGTAGCGGATGATTTGAAATGTGCTCACAAAGAAAATTTTTCAGAAGGGTTATCCAGAAATAAGAATTTTCTCCAAAAATTTAAAATTTTTCATGCAATGTTTTTCCCTTACTTTTCCGAAAATTTTAATTTTGTCTTGAAATTTTTGAAAATATTTAAGAAAAACTAAAAAAGTTTAATTTAGGAAAGAGCTCTTTATCTGAAATAAAATTCGTCGATTAAGGTTATCGACGCTGACATCCAGAATAAAAATCTTTGGTTGTAATTGTTCAATTCTTGAAATTGTTTTTGTTCTCGCAATTAGCTTAATTTTTAATTCAGGAAACTTAATTATAAATATTTACTTCTTGTAAAAAATGTTCCTCGTGCATTTTTAAATAAAACGTTGCTGATCGACGAATTGTTAGAAATTGCATCATAAAACTAAAAATGGCAGCTATGAATCATAATTATGTGGTTTTAGAAAATTTTTTCATATAAAATGTAACATATTTCAAAGATTTTTTTCTTGATAAAGCGAAGAAGTAAAGATTTTTAGATAGCTTCAAAACGACGTTTGCGATCAGGCAAAATAACCTCGTATGATCTTTTCTGAAAAATTGGTCAATGTCGTTTTACACTTGTCACGAAAAAATAGATATGATATCAATCAGAAGGAAGGCTGAATTATTTGGTGCTCGGACACTTTATTTGACACATATCTTCATCCAACCGAATCCATGGTGAAAAACGTTTCTGACCTCCGGCTGGAGTTCGAATGCCCAGTAGACCCATCAAATCGCACGACTCGTCTCGTTAATGAAGCGGGACGAGAGACAAATCACTTAAAAAGAATCAGTGGGGCTTCACTGAGATTTGAACTCAGCCCAGAAATCAGAAACTTTCACCATTGACTTCGGTTGGATTAAAGGATATAGCATAACGTTTTACTGGCTATCGGAAGGAGCCTTGTTTTAATTACTTGTATTTGACGGTATATAAGGAAAATTGTCAGTTTTCAGAATACAAAGGGATTACTCACTCAGATAACTCAACAAAAATGTCGAAAATGAAAATTCAAAAGTTTTAGAAAATTCAACAACTTATTTATTTAGTTTTATGTTTCGAGGTATATTTAATAGGTTTTAATTATACTACATTTAATTTTTAAGAAAAACTTACATTTTATCAAATCATCTTCAGGTTTGATGTGAGGGAATAAATCAGAATTTTTTAAGCAAATTTTTTTTTGGCAGGTGACAACAAAACAATAAAGCAGTGCGCCTCGATATTTTGAGTCTTTTTTAATACATATTTTAATGAAAAGCAAGTTATTCTGAGTCAAGTAAATACGTATCACAGTAGGGACAAGTAAATTACATCTTTTGGTACGTATTAATATTTCATTTGTGGTTTTATGATTTTAAAATATTTTTTGTTTGATGTGTAAATTTTTACAACATTCAAATGACTTTGATGTTTTGCGGTCAAAGGTTATTATTGACGAAATACCTACTTTTTGCATTTGTCATGGTTTCAAAAAATGATGAATAGTCAGGTTAATTATTCATTTTTAATTTCACAATGGACATTTCTACTATTTCAATTTTGAACCGACCTGTCATTACAACATTTTGTTCAAAATTTATGATCGAAACCATTCTAAGAAGACATTGAAAACTGGCTAAATTCAACCAAGCAGTTGATGTTCAATGGTTGATCGTTACATTCTTAAAAAAAAAAATTCGAACCAACTTTCTTCCAATGAGCGCCCGCTAAAAAGCGTGGCAATTTTATCATTTTAAAACATTATTTTATTTTATCAAATCAGTAAAAACGCCACAAAAACCGGAAAGTTTAAGTAGGAATAGTCGATTATGGTGCAAAAAATTTGAAATAGAGTCAAAATGAGCATGATTTTTTCACCTTCAATAAGCCGAGAATTAAAAGATCCATCACATCACTGAAATGCTAGTTATTTGTGCTTCTGGAATTTGAATTTTTCAGGATATTTTTAGTATTCTGCAATTTTGATCGAGTTCACCAATCTACGAAAAAATATAATGCCCTAACTTAGCTGTATATAAGATAATTTTGACATTTTTAATGTAAAAAAATCGAATATGTCAGGGCAATTGAGAGTACAAAAAAGGCTATTATCCTTAATCGATAAGGCGACATGTACTTGGCCGAAGTCCTCCAGTTCCCCAGTTAAACGACTCGGACAGATTATTGATTAAATTTTTCGATTTTTGACGAGCCTAAAAAAACTTGCTCCAAAAATGTGAATGAGACTTATTGACCTGTTTGCTTCGGACTTGTATGGAACAAAAATATTTCTGATACTGAGACTTTTTTCAATTTTTTTCGCCGAATTTTGAATAAAAACAATTCATAAAAATTGAAATTATTTTATACTTTCAGTTTCTTCTGTATCAGTTTAACAAAATAAGCTCAAAACCAAATTAAACGAGTGTTATTGTCAATTCAAAAAGTGTCAGGACTGTATGACTGGTGGTGTATGGAAGATGGTGCTTTATTTTGAAATAAATCATAAAAACAAGATTTAACTTAGATATTAATTGTTGGCTTGGAAACGACTGATCTTTAGTTAGATCATAGCCATTTTCGGCTCTGGTTCATTTTTTATTGAGATTATACAAATTTTCCATTATAAGGACTAAAAACTTTCAGTGCAGACCAATTTATAGCTTGCTCTTTTCTCTCGCAAGATATCCCTTTATCACAATTGGTGAGAAAATGCTGCTGGAAGATTTTTCTGGTTTATTTAAGGCCTAGAAAAATTTCCCAGCAGCATTTTCTAACCAAAGTGTGATTAAAGAGAGATGTCTTCATTTTAGCCATCTTTAAACTCAATCAGATAATTTTCAAAAGACGGCAAATAAACGGTTTGACACCCTATTAAATATTTGAGTGAATTACTTATATTTTTCAATATGAAAATTGAAAAGTTCATAAAACATATAATCCAGCGGTCTTTTCTATGCTCGAATTTGCCTCTGATGCTAGCTAGAGACAGAAAAAAATGAGAACATTTAAATCAAAAATAACTCTGAGGATTAACATTATTAATTGAAGAGGTTTTGCATTTTCAATTGCACGTTAATCAACATTTATATCTGAGGATTCCTTTACAGGTACACAGTATACCGCGGTATTTCATTGTAATTAAAAAACGTCGATATTTACATTTAAAATGGATAGTTTCTCACATTGTATACAGTCTTTGTTTGGATGAAAAACGGCCATCGGTTGCCAATGATTAGATCACCATTTTTGGGAAATTAAGGTCATCGAATATTTTGTCTTCATATCGTTAAAACTTTTTTCATACTTTATTTCATTATATTTTAAAATTCAAGGATGATAACTCTCAAAGTTAGAAACTACAACAGTTGCAAGCTACGGTCAATCTTGTCCAAATTTAGATGTCAAATTTAAAAAAATAACGCGAAAAATCATTTTCCAAAAAAATTTCCGATTGAGATTTTTTTTTAACCTACTATTTTCTGAAATTCAGCTCGAATTTATCTAGGAAAGGTTTTCAAAAGCAAATTAATCATTTAATACTTAAAATCTCTTCAAAATAATTGCAAAGTTATTTTTTAAGAATAATTCATAATTCAGCAGAAACCTGCATTTTCCTATGCAGATGTTCTGAAGATATAACACAAAATACAGGCATCAGCTGGTTATACTTCAATTTTAATATAAGAACGCCGTTTTCATATGCAGATTTTGCTTTTTACTGTATACGTTATACAGTATAAAGACTTATACTGCTTAAGTGTATGGTGGTTCCTAATTTGACCATATTTTCTCGATGCAAATATTAGCCAAACAGGGCTTCAAAAAGATATAATTCAGATTAGCCAGTTTGTTTAGAACTAGGGCCTTTTTCATCTGCGTTAAAAACATGTCGTCAATTTTTTTTTGCATTGATTACACCTCCCAGACACCATAAGCCGAGACAGGCGAGGACCCTAAGTCCAAAACGGAAAACTATCTCCTTTCTCAGGCTTTATTTGAAATTAAAACCTAAAATTTTATATTTAAACCTGTATAATTGAGCTATTTAAAAAAACTTTTCTGAGGAGCGGCTTTTTGTCGTTAGTGCTATTTATTTTTTTAAGAATATGCGTAAACCACCGTTTTTTTCACTTTTGTTCATCGGAAAATCTATCTCCTTCTAGAATGTTAAAATTTCAAATTCAACTCAATTTTTGCAAACGGTTAGCTCAAACAATAGAAAACTTCTGAGGACCGGATC
>SCLH01000121.1:374843-424087 GCA_004367855.1 Oikopleura vanhoeffeni
GAAATATTCTATCGTCAGAAAAAAACACGACTAAAAGCTAAAGAGTAACTGTCGCTTTTCTGCTTAACTCGGCTCCATGTCCATTCACTGCCTTACAATAATATTTATAGAATAATTCCAAAGTATATGTAAAATCTACATATATACTGCTGGAATTCCTCAGGACTTGGACAAGTGGCATTCCTATCTGTCATAATTGATTTGACATGATTGGTGTCGGATAAGGACGTAAACTGAAAAATGCAGTTTTGCCTGCTCAGGGTTCAGAAAATGATAGATAATGACACATAAAACTCTTAGATCAGATCTTCTTAAGGAGGTCAACGCAAATTCTGCCAGAAAAAGACTCTTTATAATGAAGTTACCAGCAAAATAATGAAAATAATTGCCCTGAATTTCCACTAACAAAGATTGGAAAATTGAACAAACAACCTGTACGATAACCTTAATTCTAATTTTTCATGTGAGTTTCTCAGTCCGGCCCGAACAAGCCGATAAGTCGTCTTCAAATTTCAAATCCGTTAACTCCTCCCTGAGGTTTTTGAGCTATTGAACTTTATTTTTTTTCTTAAGTACAAAATAAATTGCGATCAAAAAAACAAGAGACGACCAAATTAGGTATTGTATTTTATGGCGCTCTGTAATTTTTTTCGAAAAAACGATTTCTTAAGCTTAAATTTAGCTATATTTTAATCCCTTAACACTTCCGTCAATTTCACGGATGAAACTTGTCATGCTTTGTCTTCAAGTCAATAAGCAGACGTGACCCAAGAAAAATAGGGGACGAACAATTTCAAATTTGTCTCTCACTTTATCTCTGGGCCCAAAAAAATTGAATGTTCGAAATTTCAAAATTAGTTCGAAAAATTAAATATTTTTTATGCAAATTTGAATTTGCATTTCCCAAATAGTTATGAAGCTAAAAAATACTGTCAAAGTCTTTAAATGTTTTAATTACTTAAAGAAAAATAATTCATCGAAAATTTCAGTAACTTTTCATTTCTTCCTGATTTGCGTTGACCACGCCTTAAGAGATCCATTTGCAGCTGATTTCATCCCCGCAATTCTGCTAATCTTTTGCTTTGAAATTGAAGGACATATAAAGAAGGAATTCCCAAGTGATGCGCACCAGGACCCCCTTCATAGAACACCGTTTTGAGCGGTTTTTTTAAAAAAATTCTTGATAAAAAATCATTCTCAATTCTTTTTTCCATGAAAAAGTCCAAATTATTAAACTAAAATTCCAAAATTGTAAGATTTTTAATCCTTCACCCATAATGAAAAATTGCTTTCCGAGAAACAAGGTCCAGTACCAGAGATCGGCCAAACGGATTCTAATCCTATTGAAATCATGTATGGCATATCGACCTACATCGCGCAACGGTGGATATTAGGTGATATATATGGTTTACAATTTTATTTGGGCTTTATGAGTAGAAATAAATAAAAGACTTGTTTAAGAATTTCAAGCTATTGCCGAGATTATAATGTCTAGCAAACTAAAATGTCAAAATAATGTACGAGTACTTTGCAGCGATCTGTACTTTGATAAACCAGTTTTATTTCTTTAATAATGGCATCAAAAACATGGGAAATTGTTTTCTGTCTTTTTCTTCAAGATTAATATCTTCGAATGAAAAAGTAACTGGTTGTACTTTAATAACGATATTCTAGAGAAAAACTTTAAATTTTTGATAAACAATCAGGCTTCAGCTCCTAACATTTAAAACTGCCTTTAAATTATTCAATTGTTATTATTATTATTTTTGGTTTATTTCGCATTCACAGGTTATTGAACAGGGCGCTCTGGAATAAATTAGAAACTTTACAGGTTAAGCAAGTATCTAGTGCACAAGCTGTTTGTTAATTTTTAAATTAAATAAAAGTTTTCAGGGCGAATAATACTCAAATTTACCTGTCAAAGAGTAAAAGTAAATAATTATACGCACTTTGAAAATCGAATTATAATCCCGTAGCTACTATTAACAAGGTTTCCAACAAAATAACTGTATCATAGAAATGAAGATTTGCACTATCACAGTAAGAATAAAATCTAAATTAAATAATATGTAATTTGTTTCAGGTGAAAACATCTTTGACAACCATTTTGTGATATCACTATTCAGCACTAATAATGGAGAATGAAAAATGTGAGATAAGAACGATTTGACTTCAACTAATCGGTACACTCTTATCCCCACCCCCTTTTTTTCTAATATTTTGATTGAGTTCACAATTTCGCGTCTAGTACCAATTACAACTAAAATTGAATAGGGAACTTAGGAACTTTTAAAAAAAAGATAAAATGTTTGTGTAAAATGGCATTTTGAGTACTGTGGGGTTCAACAACTCCATTCTTTCTTTATAGCCCGTAGCATTTAATTACAATAATAATTTTTGATGAAAAAGTCCTGAAAGAAGTTTTTGTTGAAAATTTTGCCCAGAATCCAAGTTGCTCCATCAATTAAACAATTTGGGCCCATTAGACTTAAATTACCAAAAGTTAACAATGCTGTATTAAAAAATCAGTTATTTGACCGGAAATTTGGGTTGATTTTCACCGGTTTTTCATTACCGATCTCGTGCGCTCTCCTAACTTTTGGTTTTCATTATCAAAGATTTGCGCAGATATTAAAATTATTTTACATTAAAATGTGGGGAATATCTCATTCCAGGTAATATCCAGGCCAAAAACAACACATTCATAATGCTCAAAGTCAAACCAAAATTGAAGACAAATGAAAAAAAAAAATTTCGAAATTTTAATCATTTTTTTTTATTGGCAAAAAATGATTAATTTAAAATTTTTTCCTTTGAAAAAATTTTTATCAAGCCAAAAAAAATACTCAAACAACAATTTTCTGAAGAATTTTTTTATTTTCGAAATTGGGCTTGTTAGGATTGCCCCTAAACACCTCTAAATATCGGACTTAAACATGAACCAATCTGTCTCGGGTCAAAACTTTGCCTAAGTCATAGTTGTGCCGATTGACCCTCATATGAAGTTTCAGGATTCCAAAAAAATGTTGAGTACACAGGTTTAGGTTATGTATTTTCTATCTAACAAACTGGAACGAAATCTTCGTACCCTGTGTCGGAAATTTATATTGAATTTATGATAAGATTTAAAAAAAAAAGGTTCAGCAAGCGAACGAAAAAATCTAGATTATATCCTTATTCACGAAAAAACCAAAGAGAAAATTTGTGCCTGAAATATCAAAGATCACATCTTTAGTAAGATTATTCTTACGCCACAAATATGTACTACATCGAGTATACTCAAATTTTTCATCGATAGTTCACTCGGAGCGAAAGATAATCTCACTAAGCTTGCCCTTTGATAAATTTCACTTGAAAGTTAATATTAGTTCAGATTAGCTGAAGGGGTTCTAGTTAAGAGTTCTATAGTTATAGACATCCCTTATCCAATTTTTGACGTGGGTTGTTGAGTTATATTTCTATTACGGTACCTGCTGGGCCTTTTCTGTACATTTTCTTCAGATTTTCAGTATTTTGATGTTATTTCCTGTTTATTTTCTGCACAATAAATAAACACCAACTAATCAAAATTTAAAAATTGACACACAAGGCCAACCAGGGATCGGCATTATGAGAAAGTTGAAACTGGATATCGTTCGTATCTAAAAAGGTGGTAAAAAATGGATCGTATACAGATAAATTAAGGGGAGGGTTTTTTAAAATAAAAACTGGTATCGTATCGTATCTCAAAGTTTTGTTAAAAAAAAAGGATCGTAATCGTATCTGGGGTAAAAGAAAAAACTTCCCAACAAGTAGCGTAAAACATATTCAGTATTAAAAACAAAATATAAATACCTAATTTTTTTTTTCATTGAATTATAAAATCAGCCTGCAATTTTGATTTATATATCATATAATATAAGTTATCATGATCCTTCAGGTGAGCTCATATTTTTGGTTGTCAAAAAAGTTATTCAAAATCGTCTAAAATTGCTCATAAAGATTGGAATTCACATTGTGATTTAAAATAACAAAGAACAGGACCGTTTCGGCAATTTTTAGAGATTTCTAGGGCAAAAATCGAAAAACCGTTAAAATACCTTTTTACTATTCTAATGTTTACAATTCCTTTGTAAAGATTGGGAAAAACGTTAATTCAACAATTCTATTCAAGAAGATAATTACTTTTGTTGCTGCATTGTTAGATCGAACGTGCCACAAAAATAATTAAAAAAAGTATTTTTGTCGTATTTTTTTAAAATCGAACATTGAGCAATTTTATAAACGTGGTTATTCAAAAATCGTGAAATTTACGAAACGATTGGAATAAACTTATTTCCGAATTAAGTATAAATTTCTTATTTGGGTATTTTTACGATTCGAGAATTAGCATTTAACTTAAATACCACGTTCAAAGCGCTAATGATAACTTACCGTAGAATGTTCCCGAATAAATTTTTTGACGAATGTTCAATTAATTCCAAGTGTGATAATGAAAAGAAATTTAAAAAAATTTTGAACGTTACATTTTTGCTGGAATCTGGCACTTTGCAAGATTTAATACATTATACGGGTACCTTTCAATTTTCACTTGAGGTTATTCATGAGGTGGTTTAAAGCATCGGTAACACCCTAACTATAGTCTACATAGAATTCAATCATTATATCACAATGAGTTTACAAAATTAGAATTTGGGATTCATTGAACAGTTTATAAAAATGATAATTTTAATTTTGTTTATAACTAAAACGATCAAGAAGATTTCAAATCGGGCGTTCCTAGTTGAAATTTAAAAACATGCCTGCATAGCAATTCATTCAAATGTCAATACTTTTATATTCCGATCCTGAATAATTTTATATGCAGGGTGGTTTTTATTCAAGTGATCTTTCCAGAAAGTTTTGCCGCGAAAAATAATTTATTTTCTGCGATAAAAAAATTTATGAAAAACCCTACATTTTTGACGGTAGTGTCCGCAAAAAGATTAGCGTCAAAATTTCATATAATACTTAACAAGCCAAAAAAATATGGTTGTCTCGCGGTCATCCGAAAGTAAGTGCTCCCGTAGAGGTCGTCAAAGTGATTAATTTGGGTGATTTACATTCTAACAAAGATTTAACATTTCATATACTCTTATACATATAATTTATAATAAGTTTTAGCCTTAACATGGTGTTTTTTTCTAATTTTATCAATGAAATTTCAGGTGGAAACTTAGACAGCCTAATCCTATCAAAAAAACTTGACTAGGAACCGTTTTGACAAATATTTTGTTTTAATTTTGACCTTTAACCTTATTTTGTTTTTATTAAACAACAACAAATAGCCTCTGAGGTTATCGGAAAGATCAATGCGGATAAATGTCCGGTATTCGTGCGCTAATTTCTCACAATTTTGACTTATTTTTTTCTCACAATATTTGCCCGGTAAATTAAGTTCACCTTAATTGGATATTTGAACCTCGCGATTCTTGCGTGCGCGGATAATAAGACTAAGTTGAACTAAAAAGTTGTAAACTTCAAAAATTAATCAAGGCGATTCGCTTTATTGTTTCTCGTCAATGAAGTATCTTTAGCAGTAGTCAGCTATTCCAGTAACGACAAATAAACTGAGGATGCTATGTTGATGTGAGAACCTACAGATAGCTATGGAATAGCTGCTATTCCACCATTAATATCTACTTATAGAAATAATTCTTTGGATTCTTCTGAAACTTCTAGGGGGTTAATAATATATGGAAAATTGAAAAAAATCATAAAAAAAAAATTTGGTCGTCACGTGATCAAAATATGTGATTTTTGTATTTCAGTATTTGTGACAGATTTAGAAAAATATTATTTTTATCTTTCTTAACTTATTCACTGAGTTTAATTTTTCTCTTATCTGACAGACAGTTCCTTTATATCGGCTTGAAGTGGTTTTAGCGATGATAGTATAACAAAAGAAAGCAAGTAAGCAATCAGATATATCAGAAAAATTTCATTTTATAATTTATCACCACTTCAATGCGAGTAAAAATCATAAAATATTTTGTAAAATTCTATACTTCTTACGAAAAACCAAGAAGTGGGAATTTACTTTTTGGTAAAAGAAACGTTTTTGTTATCACTTTTGGACAAATCTGATTTTCCAGCTAAAATTATCGTCACATGTTATTTTAATTAACACTTACATGAAACATAATAATTGGAAAAATACTAAGTATAGCGTAACGTGCACTGAAATGATATAATGGGATAAAAATTCATCATAAAAATTGTCATTAAAACTACTAGACAAGAAGTATAACGGCTGGACTTACCAATAGTAAAGATAGCGCACCGCCGACGCAAGCTGTTTGCATTCCGAGAGGACAATCATAGTGTACAGGAGAGGCCCGATATCGCCGGCCCAATACCGCCGAATTTGCCGAAAAAACCTACGCAATTCACGATTTTAAGCTAAAATAATTCCAGTGCCCATATCGCAAGTACCGAATCGCCGAATGTGCAATATCGCCGATTGATGAATGACGTCATTTTCAAAATCGAATTAAGTAGAGAACTTAATTCTACGCATGTATGACACACTTTATTTGAACTACTGTAAAAACTGTTAAAAAATTCAAACATTTTCGACATATGACGTCATTTCGACAGCCTACGCGTTTTTTTCATTTTTTGACCTAAAATTTTGTTTCTGTTCCCAAATCGCCGAATGTGCCGATATCGCAGAAATTTTTTGCCAAAAATTTTTCGGCGATATCGGGCCTCTCCTGTAGTAGAGTTTTTTAATTTTCCAAAAATCGAGACATTTTAGTTTTTACCTTAGAAATATTTTTAAAACGGTCATAAAGTGCTTCCCTACCATGCATATAGAATAAAACTTCACCCAATCTGCTTGTAATTCTCCGTAACTTCATGAAAAACATTCGAACAAAATTGAGAACAAGATTGTTTATTCAGCCTTATCTACAAGCTTATCTACATGTAGCAACGACTCCCCTCTAACGCAAATTTGTGGTCAAAAGTTTCGAAAATTTAAGTTTAATTTAATTGGATTTCGCTGTAACTTAGAAGTAAAAATATGGCTTAGTCTAGCTTTACTCAAGGGCTCATGTTCGATAAGGATTTTACGTGAAGTAGAAGGTGTCTTCGATTTTAGAAAATAAATAACGGAGTTTATATTAAAATTACGACATTATGAGATTATGAGTCTTTTATCACGTACATTATATCCAAAAAAGATGGATTTTTTTTCAAAAGTGGCGATAGAACTCGACTGCGACACGTTTAGGCAAAATTCTAACCCACTTCACAGGGGAAGGCCTATATCATGGGCTAAATATTGTCAAATTTTGCAATGGGGCCGAAAAAACTACGCAATTCAAGATTTAAATTAATTCGTGTCCGTATGCCATTCACGGTTACAGCCAATATTGCCGAAATTGTGTGGGCGTTTGAGGTTTTCAATTACTATTTTTTTATGTGCGTCATGAAATGACGTCATATTTCAAGATAAATTGCCAAATCTATTCTCCGAATTTTAAATTTAGTTCCATTGGTGGAGATCTTTAATTCTACGCTTTTTGGTATTCCACGTCATTTGAATCTATAAAGAATTTATATTATACAATTTGTTAAACGCCTAACAAAATAAAACAGTTTCCAAATTATGACGTCATTTCGAACGCCCACGTGTTTTAACGTTTTTAATGTCCCCATATCGTCGAAAATGCCAATATCGCCGAATTTTCTAGAAAAAAACCTCTGCTTGCTAGGTCATCCCCTGTAGTTACTGAGTGCTAAACGGCACTGCTTTGCAAGTCGCAGTCTCTTCCGAAATAAGATGTGTCGATCGGTTGCAAAAATTTTTTAAATTTAGGTTCATGTTTGGTCTAAAAATTTATTCACAAACCTAAAGGCAAAAAAAAATCTCCTGCTTTGTTTGCACTTTATTCTTTATTTTCAATCATAATTAACCTCGAGATGAATTATCAATAGTGAAAACAAATTTGCGGGACATCGATAAGAATCTTGAAACATAAATCGCGTGTTAATAAGCAGAAAAAGCCATAAACTACCTGCTTGTGCTATTATAACATTTTCTCAGGAAAAATAAATACAGAAATGTACCGCTTTCATGGAAAATGTCAAGAGATAAATAAATCCAACAATTCTTGCTTACTTTTAAGAACATAAATTAGAGTAATTTTGGGCATTCGTAAGTGTCAAAAATTTCCCAGTTCAATTTAGTTTTATGGAATTTAGCGAATATTATTCCTCAACTTTTCGGGATCAATGAAAAACAGGATTAATGTCAAAGTTGACAGGGTGTTAAAAACTCCAATAGTCGACCTATAATTTTTCTTTGTAAAAAATAAATGCTTAATATACTGTCTATGTTTAAATCGGAAGTCTAAGACGAAAGAAAACATAAGTGTCAAAAAATATCTCTTAATTTTCAAAAAAAATAATTTTTTCGAGTAATTAAATTCTCAATGAAAATTTTATTTTATTTTTAATGGCACATCTTTGTACTCAGAGTTAGAGTCATTGATATATATGGATCATCACCCGTTATCAAATACTTATTCATTTTCAGTAGACTGCATTATTACTGATGGCTGAAGCTTAATACTAAAGAAAAAGAGTTTACCTTGGCCAATCATCTCAACACTTTGGTTATTATTTGAATTTGCGTGGAGATAACATATTTCCATGAAATTGTCAAAATATGATGAAAATTTAGAATTGTATTTGTTCTTTAAAATTAATTTCTCATTTTTAAAAGAAATCTATAACAAAAATGAGAAAATGAGAGACGATAATTTGAGAAAAAAAGTTATTTCGTGAAGTTATGCAAATGTAATATTCAAAAATAAAAAAAACCTATTAAATATTTCCAAATATTTTTGTTAAAATTTGAGCTGGTTTTCAGAAATATCCGAAATTTTGCTCTAAAATCGTAAATTTATAATATTCTTGGGTCGGTTTGGCTCTAAAAAAACTAAAATCCTATAAATTGTTAATAAAAGCAAATTTTTTCTGGTTTGAATAATTGAAAACTAGGAACGAGAGTTCTAGGTATTTTAAATGGGATTAAAGAATAATAAACCGCGTATTCTAGTTTGAACTGGGGATTTGCAAGGTTTATCTCTCGTTTGCTGTAATCTAATTGTTTTACAGTAACATTTTGGTTTTATTTTTTTTCGGTGAACAAAAACTGCAGAAGCCAATTACGCGATTTTCATGTAACAAAACCACGGATGCTATCTTGGATGCCCAATAACTGAATGAAGAAATTTTGTCGGACCCTAAGGACCTGTGATACTAGTGTCAGATCTAAGAAAATCATATTATTAAAATACTTTTATGGAGCTAATTCTGATACCAGTATTGGCCCATTTCCGGTTGATAAAAATTTGACATTCAAAAAATTATAAATTTTTAGAATTTGCCAAAAAAATTTTTTTTGAAATAAAATCTTAAAATTATCCCTATTGGCTATTTTATTATGTCTCTGTTTCCGTTTTGTCGATCGAGTGACAGTCAGGTCAACGTAAATAAATCTCGTTTCGAGAGATTGCTCGATTGATAACGTTCATGATCACCAAAAAACACTGTAGAATATGCAAAAAAGTAACTGCAACTAATATCTCCGTTTAGCAAAAATGCACTCATTTGACAGGATTATGTTCGGTCCTAATGTTTATCTTTTTGAAATTTATCGAGTGCCGAATGTTAGATATTTTGAACGAAATGCTGTAAGTTTACATAATGATTATTTAATCTGGTAATAATTGACATGTTATCTCATAAGTAGGTAATTCCCAAGGTTCTGTATTGTTTTCAGTAAATTGTTAATCCAAAATTGAAAATTAATAAGTTTTACGAAGTTTGTGCTATTTCAATGTCGGCGTCATAGGCTGTATTGTAACAGAGCTTGGCCAATTTGAGAAAAATTAATTGGATCGGAACACTCGCCAAAAAAATCGATCCCGATTTAATTTTTTTTGAGAATTATTAATGAATGATGAGCGGCCTTCCCATTCGAAAAGTTTTTATTTTTTCGACTTTCTTCTCTGAATATGTTTTGATTATTCTTGAAAATTTGGTGAAACGGTCTTGCCGCACTAATCGTGCGGCTTGGTTCTTGGTTGTGATCCCTTTTATATTATTCTCAAGTGCCAAATGTGAGATATTTGAACGAAATATTATAAGTTCAAAGATTGATTATTTAATCTGGCAATAAATTGACATGTAGTCGCTTAAGTAAGTGATTACAAAAGTTTTTAATTGGCTCTCGTGTTATTTTTAATCCTGCGATTTTAGTTTTCTAAAAAAGACTCAGTTTATTTTCATAATCAGTGTAACAGGCTGATTTAATGTGTCTTCGACTGCTTATTATTTATTGAATTGACGCGAGGCTTCCAAATTATTTTATAATGGTATAAAAATAATTTTTATTCTCAATTAGAAAAAAACAATTTTCATTTTATTCGAAATCTTATAGCGCGTGTTCGAATCACACTAATTGTCTTAGTGATTGCTTAAAAGATTACATCACTGAGACAGGCGATGTGTGGGGATTTGAATACGCACTATAGAGAAGTAAGGCATTTTAAGATGGACATAAGTTGGGAAAGGATATTAATTTTTAAGAGCCAAATTAAATTAAGGTGTTCTCGGTTTTTCAGCAATAGAAATCTGAAATTTTATTGAAAAAAAACATTTTGTACAGAATTTCTGAAAGGTAAGAGAATTTTATTTCGAAAATTACAAAATTTTCGATAAATGCTGGCTTTTGATTGGCTAGAATCTACCTTATTTGTATAGAAAAGTATTCTTAGAGGCGTATTTTCGTAAATTTTGTCGTTTCAACGCTAAGAATTTCTTTTTGTTGAGTCAACTATTTTTGAAGATATAAGCTAGATATTTGAAAAAAGATCAATGATTTGATTATTTGATCTGGCAATAAATTGACATGTAATCGCATAAGTGGGTTATTCCAAAGTTCTGTAATTGTTTCTAGTGAAGTGTTAAATCCTGCAATTTAGAATTTATTTGAACGAAATTGATTATTTATACCAAAACGATTAATTTTTCGACGAACGTGCAGTTTATGATGAATGCCAATTTTTTCAACAAATTATGTATCCAGGTAGATCTGCTGCATAATTCTGGATCTATAGTGTAATAATATTTTTCATCATCAAATACAACGTTGAGAGAACTTAAATCTTTTCGTTATATTATCGACTGTATAGTCTGTTATCACACTTTTAATATCCCGGCCCTCCTTCTTGAAAACATACAACGTTTGCTAATCAGAGGCCGGGATATTTACAAAAGTGTTATAAAGGGATATTCAAAATTCGTAAATTTAAAGAACAATAAGTTAAAAGATTTGATGGACACTTTAGTTAAATCGATATTTTTCTCAATGAATTAGTGAATCACATGATAACTGTACAAAAAGAAGTCACTTCTTTAAGAATAATTTGCGCTATAGAGCACAAATAAGCACAAAAACATGATATTTTGGTATTTTTTTTCATTTTTTTCTGGCTTTCATGCAGGGATCGGCACAATTGGATCGGATCGGTGGGATTGGATCGTAAGAAGCGATTCTGATACCATTTTCAGAGGGCTATAAATCCATCCAATTTTTTTGGAGGCTAAAACGATTAACAACGATAATTTGCCAGAAAAAAATAAGATCGGAATGAAAACTGACAATATTTACAAAATTTAAAACATTGAAAATGATCTTAAGGGGGTGGGTGTCGGTTTTTTTTGAGCCCTTTATAGGATTAATTTATGATAAATTAATATCGGTTATGACTAAAGTTGACCCAAGGAATCTAATGGTGGCAATTATTTTTAAATACAAATCTAGAACAATATCTAGAATTTTCAAATTCGAAGACTTTTTGGTTAACCCGCATAAACCGGTATTCTACCATGATATGACATTTTTTATTGGTGAATATGACCCACTGAAAACATGCATGACATTCAATTATCGAAATGTCTTAATCAAATTCTAGAAATTTCAATTATTTTTTAAGCAAAAAATGTTAAACCTAATTATCAAATTTGACGCCTGATTGGTTAAAAAAATTTTCGAACTTTTCATTTCCGGTTTACTTATAGTCATATTTCTTGAATTCTAGAATTTTATCCAAAAATTCTTTTCATCACTTTTACTGCATTATATTTATCTACCTTAATCGAAAAAATGGCTTCATTCTAGAGATTCGTCTAAAATAAGATAGAGTTTGAAGTCGAAAAATTGGCAAAATCGGCGTTTAAGTGAGATTCTAAAAAAAAAAATCGAAAAATTCCTTCTCATCACTTTTTTGTTTTCATTAATTCGCTACTTTGTGTGAATTTTGAGACGCTTTGTATGTGGGGTCTAAAAAAATAGATTTAAAAAAAAGGTTTAGTGCTCTAGAATAGACTCATCACCTGGTGGTGTGATGTAACAAGGTTGACTTTGAGACGTGTAATCGTAAGACGAAGGCGAGATCTCAAAACGAGGATCCCTAGATTTTTTACAACTGCCCTAGATTTGATCTGAGGCGTGATTGAAAGGTACCAAAAAGCGACACCCACCCCCTTAATAAATGTTTCTGAGTTATTTCCAAATAGATAAGAAAAAAAAAATTATTTTTGAATTTAAGCTTTTGTTTTTCCCAAAAATTGGGGATCTGATCACCGTGATCATTAAATTTGAGACAGTTGAGAACCTAAATGCTTTTCAAAGAGTGTACGAATAATATTTCCGACTAAGTTTCCCTCATATCATATGAGTCATATGCACTATCTGAAAATTCGACCCCGAAAATTAAATAAAATTTTAATTTTCCGACCAATTCTGAAAATTAGGCTGATACACTTTTTAAATATTTCCGCCCACATTATAAAGCCGTTTTGCCCATCAAATTAATCTCACGATTGTAATTTCTTCAATACCAATCAATAAATATCGTCCCTCTACCCCAAAGATCTGGGACACATTATTGTCCTCCGCTTATTGTGCACTCTTGCGCCTCTGCGCCGCCGGGCAAACTTCAACCTTTGGCTTGTAGATTCTTATTATTTATTTTTTCACTTTTAATAAAATAATCTGATGAAATGTTAAATTTTAACGTTTTGAGCATTTTTGTATTAATTATTACCGTTTTTGCGGAGCCGGAACCGGGCAAAAGAGATAGATACAGAAATAATGAAAATATAAAAGAATTTACAAGACCGAGAATCACTCAAGAACCGGTCGACAAAATAGCTAACAGAGATGAAACAAGTAAGTTTTCATTTTTCTTAGGTCCCAAAAACTTCATCCATTTCAACCAATAAATAAACATGAATATGAAATCTGACCTGCCAAAATCTGTATAAGATGAAGATTGGGCGCTAGAAAGCAACTTAACTGAAATTAAGAATTCTTAAGCGATTTTAATATTTTCAAATGCCAAAAAAAAATCATTGATAAACTGAAATATATGTCCGGGGTCAAAGTTTAAACTGGATAAAAAAACTTGGTTAATTTTCTTGATAATGATTGGTTCAAATTATAAATAATCAGAATTCAGTTTTTTTAAATTCAATTTAAATAATGAAGTTCATTTTCTTAATAGGCGTCAAATAACAAGTAAAATCCTTAATCTGCCAATTTTCTAGATAAAGTCTCAATGTGAATCACATTATGTGATTCATTTTTTCGATAATTAAATGAAAAAAAAAATTAGTCAGATTTAAATTTTTCTAGAAAAAATCATAAAATATTAAGGCTTTTAATATGTTATTTAGTTTTTTTTTCATTCATCGATTTGTGTATTGTTTAAGTGCGAACTAGTCCAAACATTCTTAATTCTAAAGAAAAAATTCTTATTTGAAATTTGCAAATTCTAAATCTCCTAAAAGTCTAAATTACGTTTTTAACCCTCCAAAGCATAGAGCCTTTTGAAAGGCCCAGGCCACTTTTAAACAGCTAAAAATGATGGAAAATGATTGCAGAAACTTTTTCTTCAAATTCATTTCACAATTCAACGATATGAATTTAAAAATATCATCTAAAATTTTTATTTTTTTTAGTTAAGTTCTTTTTTGATCTTGTTAATGATAATAAATCGAAACTGGTAGTTCAAATGTTGTATTATTGAAATTCATTAATTTTCGGTGCTCAGTTCAAATTGACCTCAGAGTCAATTAAACAATTGAAATTAATCATGATATCTTCATCTTACTTCATTATATCATTTCTTCAACTAATTAATTAAATTATTAATTAAATTTCCAATTTATTCACATTTTTACTTTAAATTAACAGTAGTAATTCGTTTATTAAATTGTGGTTTATTTTATTTTCGAAGTATTTTTTGTTTGATCTTGAAATTTTTGCGATGTTATTTAATGTGATCTTGAGGTTATCGGCGAAATATTTTATTTGATTTTCGAAGTTTTCCGTGAAGATTAATTGTTCCGGAGATATTTCAATCAAATTTATATTTTAACCCAAATTAGCATTTTCTAGTTTAATTATTTTTAATAAAATAAGGATTTGGCCCAATATTGCTTTTTTCTTAATTCGATGATATTCGTCACTTTCGGGTTATATTGGAAATTTCGGCGATACAGAGTGCGTTACTGACTTCTTTTAAAAAAATGGAAAATTCAACGGCGTCCTAAATGACGTCATAATGTTGACAGAAGTCAATTACTCAAATGTGTAAAATTAAGTACTCCACCGAACGCAAAATTTTTACTCTTAAAAATGATTCATTCATGAATCATGACGCACTTAATGATATTTTTTAGAAACATCCGAAATTGCGTGGGTGTTTCGACGATATTCGCACTTTCGGCAATATGGGCACTGAAAGTATTTCAGCTTAAAATCATGAAATTTGAAGGTTTGTTCAGCGATATACGGCCTCCCGTGCATTTTATTTTTAATTATCGGAGATAACTCGGTTTTCTAATAAAATCCCTATAATTTTAAAATTAAGGGTATGAGAAATTTTTTTTTAAATCACTTGCAAAGTTCTCTGAAAATTTTCGAAAATACCGTGAAAAGATTGACGTCAAAATTTATATATTTCATTATATATTTGCATAACTCATTTAAAAACTGTATATATTCAACATCAACTTTCACCTTGACGAGCTGTTTTATTAAATTTGATTCTTGAAACTGACGTATAGGCCACAAGTTGTGGCCCACAACCTATTAACATTGCTATGTACCAAATATACTGAGATTTTTGCTTTACTCTGAATTGTTCATTTTTCAGTTTATTAATAATAAATTATACTGAACCTTATACATAATAGTGCATATCCAAAAATATGCTCAGTTTCACAAGGTTTGTCAGACACATGATCGTTAAATGTTAAAGAGTCGCCACTAGGGTAGCCAAGGATTTTGCATAAAATAAACCAGAAATAAGTGATTTCCAAATACCTAAACAAGTAAAAGTGGATAAAATACTTTTTTTTTAATGTTTAACTCGAAGGTGTCCGGAGAAATTAATTTTCTTATTTTTACAGCTTTACGTAACTGGAATTTTTGGCGTTATAATTGTTGAGCTCAACCCATGATTCACTTTTAATAAGTCAGTTCAACATAGCAGGTTATTATTATCGGAAATGTATAGGAAAATTTACCGATAAGAAATCAGTTTTTGGTTGGAATTGACGTTATTTCTTTTTCTAAGACCATTTAGTGAGCAAGTTAAGTTAAATTTAGAAATGTATTTCTATTAAAAATTAATTAAGTGCGGATTTGAACTGTGCTCACAAAGAAAAATTTTCAGAAAGGTTATCAAGAAATAAGAATTTTCTCCAAAAATTTTAAATTTTTCCTGCAATGTTTACCCTAGTTTCCGAAAATTTAAATTTGTCTTGAATATTTTGAAAATATTTAAGAAAAAATAAAAAGTTTAATTTAGGAAAGAGCTCTTTATCTGAAATAAAATTCGTCGATTAAGGTTAATCGAGCTGACATCCAGAATAAAACTTTGGTTGTAATTGTTCAATTCTTGAGTTGTTTTTGTTCTCGCAATTAGCTTAATTTTTAATTCAGAAACTTAATTATAAATATTTAACTTCTTGTAAAAAATGTTCCTCGTGCATTTTTAAATAAAACGTTGCTGATCGACGAATTTGTTAGAAAATTGCATCATAAAACAAAATTGGCAGCTATGAATCATAATTATGTGGTTTTAGAAAATTTTTCATATAAAATGTAACATATTTCAAAGATTTTTTTCTTGATAAAGCAAGAAGTAAAGATTTTTAGATAGCTTTAAACGACGTTTGCGATCAGGCAAAATAACCTCGTATGATCTTTCTAAAAAATTGGGTCAATGTCGTTTTACACTTGTCACGAAAAAATCAGATGATATCAATCAGATGGAAGTCTAATTATTGGTGCTCGGACACTTTATTTGACACATATCCTTCATCCAACCGAACTCCATGGTGAAAACGTTTCTGACCTCCGGGCTGGAGTTCGAATCCCAGTAGACCCATCAAATCGCACGACTCGTCTCGTTATATGAAGCGGGACGAGAGACAACACAGGCCAAGAGACAACACCAATATTAGTATACCTTACACAATCACTAAAACAGAATCAGTGGGGTTCACTGAGATTTGAACTCCAGCCCAGAAATCAGAAACTTTTCACCATAGACTTCGGTTGGATTAAGGATATAGCATAACGTTTTACTGGCTATCGGAAGAAAGCCTTGTTTCAATTACTGGTATTTTACCGGTATATAACGGAAAATTGTCAGTTTTCAGAATACAAAGGATTACTCACATCAGATAACTCAACAAAAATGTCGAAAATGAAAATTCAAAAGTTTTAGAAAAATTCAACAACATTATTATATTTAGTTTTTTGTTTTCGAGGTATATTTGATGCATTTTAATAGGTTTTAATTTACTACATTTTAATTTTTAAGAAAAACTTACGATTTTATCAAATCATCTTCAGTTTTGTTGTGAGGGAATAAAACAGAATTTTTTAAGCAAAATTTTTTGCAGGTGACAACAAAACAATTAAGCAGTGCGCCTCGATATTTTGGGTGTTTTTTAATACATATTTTAATGATAAAGCAAGTTATTCTGAGTCAAGTATAATACGTATCACAGTAGGTGACAAGTAAAATTACATCTTTTGGTACGTATTAATATTTCATTTGTGGTTTTATGATTTTAAAAATATTTTTTGTTTGATGTGTAAATTTTTACAACATTCAAATGACTTTGATGTTTTGCGGTCAAAGGTTGTTATTGACGAAATACGTACTTTTTGCATTTGTCATGGTTCAAAAAATGATGAATACGTCAGTTAATTATCAATTTAATTTCACAATGGACATTTCTACTATTCAATTTTGAACCGACCTGTCATTACAACATTTTGTTCAAAATTTTATGATCGAAACCATTCTAAGAAGACATTGAAAACTGGCTTAATTCAACCAAGCAGTTGATGTTCAATGGTTGATCGTTACATTCTTAAAAAGAAAAAAATTCGAACCAACTTTCTACCAATGAGCGCCCGCTAAAAAGCGTGGCAATTTCATCATTTAAAACATTATTTTTATTTTATCAAATCAGTAAAAACGCCACAAAAACCGGCAAATTTAAGTAGGAATAGTCGATTATGGTGCAAAAAAATTGAAATAGAGTCAAAATGAGCATGATTTTTTCACGTTCAATAAGCCGAGAATTAAAGATCCATCACACATCAACTGAAATGCTAGTTATTTGTGCTTCTGGAATTCGAATTTTCAGGATATTTTCCTAGTATTCTGCAATTCTGATCGAATTCACAATCTACGAAAAAATATAATGCCCTAACTTAGCTGTATATAAAGATAATTTTGACATTTTAATGTATAAAAAATCGAATATGTCAGGGCAATTGAGAGTACAAAAAAGGCTTTAAATACTCAATCGATAAGCGACATGTTACTTGGCCGAAGTCCTTCAGTTCCCCAGTTAACAGACTCGGACAGATATTGATTAAATTTTTCGATTTTTTGACGAGCCTCCAAAAATGTGAATGAGACTTATTGACCTGTTTGCTTCGGACTTTAATGGAACAGAATATTTTCTGATACTGAGACTTTTTTTTCAATTTTTTTCGCGAATTTTTGGATAAAAACAATTTCATAAAAATTGAACTTATTTTATACTTTCAGTTTCTTCTGTATCAGTTTAAAAAATAAGCTCAAAAACCAAATTAAACGAGTGTAAATTGTCAATTCAAAAGTGTCAGGACGTGTATGAAGGTGGTGTATGGAAGATGGTGCTTTATTTTGAAATAAATCATAAAAACAAGATTAAACTTAGATATTAATTGTTGGCTTTGGAAACAACTGATCTTATTAGGATCATAGCCATTATCTGCTCTGGTTCATTTTTATTGAGATTATACAAATTTTCATTTAAAGTACTAAAAACTTTCAGTGCAGACCAATTTACAGCTTGCTTTTTCTCGCAAGATATCCCTTTATCACACTTTGGTGAGAAAATGTTGCTGGAAGATTTTTCTTGTTTATTCAAGCCTAGAAAAATTTCCCAGCAGCATTTTCTAACCAAAGTGTGATTAAGAAAGATGTTTTCATTTTAGCCATCTTTAAACTCAATCAGATAATTTCAAAAGACGGCAAATAAGCGGTTTGGACACCCTATTAAATATTTGAGCTGAATTACTTATATTTTCAATATGAAAATTGAAAAGTTCATAAAACATATAATCCAGCGGTCTTTTCTATGCTCGAATTTGCCTCTAATGCTAAGCAGACAGAAAAATTGAGACATTTAAATCAAAAATAACTCTGAGGGTTAACATTATTAATTGAAGAAGATTTTGCATTTCAATTTGCACCGTTAATCAACATTTATATCTGAGGATTCCTTTACAGTATACAGTATACCGCGGTATTTCATTGTAATTAAAAAACGTCGATATTTACATTTAAAATGGATAGTTTCTCACATTTATACAGTCTTTTTTGAATGAAAAACGGCCATCGGTTGCAATGATTAGATCACCATTTTTTTGGAAATTAAGGTCAATGAATTATTTGTCTTCATATCGTTAAAAACTTTTTTCATACTTTATTTCATTATATTTTAAATTCAAGGTGATTAACTCTCGCAGTTAGGAACTACAACAGTTCTGCAAAGCTACCGGTCAATCTTGTCCAAAATTTTAATGTCAAATTTTCAAATAACGGTGAAAATTCATTTTCCAAAAAAATTTCCGATTGAGATTTTTTTTAACCTATTATTTTCTGAAATTCAGCTCGAAATTTATCTAGAAAAGGTTTTTCAAAGGCAAATTAATCATTAATACTTAAAATCTCTTCAAAATAATTGCAAGTTATTTTTAAGAATAATTCATAATTCAGCAGAAACCTGCATTTTCCTATGCAGATGTTTCTGAAAGTATAACACAAAATACAGGCATTAGCTGGTTATACTTCTAATTTTAATATAAAGAACGCCGTTTTTCATATGCAGATTTTGTCTTATACTGTATAAGTTATACAGTATGAGTCTTATACTGCTCAACTTTCACAGTATAAGAGTATATGAGTTATAATTTATTTATAAAATTCACAAAAGACATTATTAATCGAATATTAAAAAAAAGTTAAATTATACCATCAAATTTTGATACTCTTATACTGTGAAAGTTAAGCTGTATAAGTCTTATACTACAAAATATATACATACAAAATCTGCATATGAAAAACGGCGTTCTTTATATTAAAANATGATTTTTCAATCAAAATTTTTGACTTATTTATAAATTACTTTTGATTTATGAGATATAAATCAAAGCGGACAAAACTATGACGTAGGCCAGATTCTTGTGCATTGTTTTCAACAGAGATAAAAATTGTAGAGACAACTGTGACCGTGTATCACGTGATATGGTACACCTTGCTTTTCTCACTAGTTTTTCTAGAACTCAAAATTAAAATTCTAGAATATGAAATGTCGAATGCAAAAATATGACCTTTCAACTTCCTTATGCAGACAAAATTAAAATTCCAACTGCCGTAAGCTTTCTGTGAACAACATTCAAAGTAGAGCCACAATTGTGGCTCTGGTGCCTTGGCGAAACTTTTTTTTATATGCTCACAAGGGTTAATGAAAGTATTTCAATATACTAATTGTTAAGATTTTTGCTCCTTTTTCAATATTTCAATTTTAAGGGTATGGTGGTTCCTAATTTGACATATTCTCGATAAAGATTAGCCAAACAGGGCTACAAAGATATTATTTAGATTAGCCAGTTTGTAGAAGTAGCCTTCATCTTGCGTAAAACATTTGTCAAAATTTTTTTGCATGCATACACTCCCAGACACATTAGCGAGACAGGGAGACCTAAGTCAAAACGGAAAATCTATCTCCTCTCAGGCTTTATTTTGAAATAAACCTAAATTTTAACATAATCTGTATAATTTGTATTTAAAACTTCTGAGGAGCGCTTTTGTCGATAAGTGCTATATTATTTCTAGAATATGCGATAAACCATCGTTTTTTCGACTTTGTTCATCGGAAAATCTATCTCCTCCTGGTTTAAATTTCAAAATTCACTCAAAGTTTTGCAAACGGTAGCTTGAAACAAATAGAAACTTCTGAGGAGCCGTTTTACCCTTAAGCCTAATCAACGTAATTATGGCGAGCAGTAAATCTGCGTTAAATGTTGATTGCGAGAAATCTTACAAAAATTTTGTCAGTCTTTAATTTCACTAAGATAATCGAGAATGATTTATGAAAGAGACGAAAGAAATCGCATTTACTGTTCGTGAGTTAAACTTTTTTTTTGTAAAATAATGTACATTATGCCTTTATTAAAATAAAGAAATGAATTTTCAAAAAAAATTCCCGGCAAATTAAGATGAATTAAAATTTTCTTATCAGTCTTTATTGTGTAGAATTTTTTTTTTGACAAATTATATCAGCATAATGTAATTTTTGGATACGTGGATATGAAGTTAATCTTCCATCGAGAGAAATAAGGTTTTATGCATTTAACGGCTCATGTTAAAATATTTTCTTGAAATTTATCAATTTTATCCATTTCAAGGTTACAAACTGCAATGTTCAATTGAAAACAAAGATGTCCACTTAATTTTCACAAAAGATATTTGAGTTTTAAAATGGACTTATTTCTCCCCAGCAGATTGCTCGAAGCACCCACAATCTCTTTAAAGTTGATATTTTATGAAATAAAATATATTTAATTCAAATTCATCCTGCTGTTTTTCGTAAGAAGCGCTCAAAGTCCAGTCAGATTATTAATTGCGATTAACTCGAAAAAGCGCACTTTTTCTCTTATTGGTTATCCACTCAAAATGCAAAACTGAGAAATACTCGCAAATTCGCATGTGCGATTTTCCGAGNGAGAGATACAAACACGGAGTTTAAACTTAAGATATTAATTTGTTGGCTTGGGAAACGACTGACTTAGTAGTATCATAGCCACTTTTCGGCTCTGGTTCATTTTTATTGAGATTATCAAATTTTCATTATAGGACTAAAACTTTCAGTGCAGACGCAATTTTATACTTGCTTTTTCTCGCAAGAATACCGCTTTATATCAACTTTGTGAAGAATGCTGCTGGAAGATTTTCTGGTTTATTTAAGCCTAGAAAAATTTCTCCAGCAGCATTTTCTAACCAAAGTGTGATAAAGAGAGATGTCTTCATTTATGCCATCTTTAAACTCAATCAGATAATTTTCAAAAAGACGGCAAATAAAACGGTTTTGGACACCCTAATTAAATATTGAAGCTGAAATTACTTATATTTTCAAATATGAAAATTGAAAAGTTCATAAAACATATAATCCAGCGGTCTTTTCTATGCTCGAATTTGCCTCTATGCTAACGTGAGACAGAAAAATTGAGACAATTTAAACAAAAATAACTCTGAGGATTAACATTATTAATTGAAGAAGGTTTTGCATTTCAATTTGCACGTTAATCAACATTTATATCTGAGGATCCCTTTACAGTACACAGTATACCGCGGTATTCATTGTAATTAAAAAACGTCGATATTTACATTTAAAATGGATAGTTTCTCCTCACATTTATATACAGTCTTTTTGGATGAAAAAACGGCCATCGGTTGCAATGATTAGATCACCATTTTTTTTGGAAAATTAAGGTCCATGCAATTATTTGTCTTCATATCGTTAAAAACTTTTTTCATACTTATTTCATTATACTTTTAAATTCAAGGAGATTAACTCTCAAAGTAAAACTACAACAGTTCTGCAAAGCTACGGTCATCTTGTCCAAAATTTAGATGTCAAATTTAAAAATAACGCTGAAAATTCATTTTCAAAAAATTTCCGATTGAGATTTTTTTTTTCTACTATTTTTCTGAAAATCAGCTCGAAATTAATCTAGGAAAAGGTTTTTCAAAGGCAAATTAATCATTAATACTTAAAATCTCTTCAAAAATAATTGGCAAGTTATTTTTAAGAATAATTCAAATTCAGACAGAAAACCTGCATTTTCCTATGCAGATGTTTCTGAAAGTAAACACAAAATACAGGCATCAGCTGGTTATACTTCTAAATTTTAATATAAAGAAGACGGCACGGTTTTTCATATGCAGATTTTGTCTTTTACTGTATTAGTTATATACAGTATAAGAAGACTTATACTGCTTAAGGGTATGGTGGTCCTATTTGACATATTCTCGATGAAATTTAGCCAAACAGGGCTTCAAAGATATAATTCAGATTAGCCCAGTTTGTAGAACTAGCCTTCATCTTGGCGTAAAACATGTGTCATTTTTTTTGCATGCATACACTCCCAGACACATAAGCGAGACAGGGAGACTAAGTCAAACGGAAAATCTATCTCCTCTCAGCTTTATTTTGAAATAAACCTAATTTATATAACCTGTATAATTGTATTTAAAACTTCTGAGGAGCGCTTTGGTCGATTAAGTGCTATTTTTTAGAATATGCGATAAACCACCGTTTTTTTTCACCTTTGTTCATCGGAAATCTATCTCCTTCTAGGTTAAATTTCAAAATTCACTCAAATTTTTGCAACGGTAGCTCAAAACAAATAGAAACTTCTGAGGAGCCGGTTTGCAATTTCGCCCCAAACTCAAAATATGAATTTTCAAGGTCACGGGAAACGTGAAAAATTTCGAAAAAAATGTGCTTCGATTTTTTAGAAAGTAGGCTCAAAAGAAAGCTGGGAACCCCCACTAAAGAGAAAGTTGGCTTACGTCAAGCCGAAAATTTTGAAGTTTAATGGTCAAATTGAAACATAACGTTATTTTGTACTTAATTTGAACAAAATAAATTCAGAAAAAAATTGAAAAAAACTAAAAATTGAAAAAACTCAAAAATTTCGAAAAATTTTTTGTTCTTATTTGGATTGTTTTGTGCTTTTAAAACATAAAAGATTTATTTGGTGCATTTTTATGACATAATAACTGCAGAAAATGTAGGAACCACCATACCCTTAACTTTAACAGTATAAGAGTATATGAGTTATACTTTATTTATAAAATCCACAAAAGACATTATTAATCGAATATTAAGAAAACGTAAACTTATACCGTCAAATTTTGATACTATTATACTGTGAAAGTTAAGCTGTATAAGTCTTATACTACAAAATATATACATACAAAATCTGCATATGAAAAACGGCGTTCTTTATATTAAAAATAGAAGAATAACCAGCTGATGATCAAATATTTGAAAATAAGGAATGATAAACTTGTTACCGTTACCAGAATCTGGTCAGAAAACATTTAATTATTCAAAATACAGAATCTACTAAATTTGATCTAGAACCCTTAAAAAAAAATTCTGTAAAATTATTGTTTTCGCAGATAAATCAACGATTACGAATAACTCAAATTATTATCAACTGTCATGAGATGTCACCCAGGCTTCAAAAAAAGATGGTTTTTTGGCAATTTTCCATCACTATCCAGAAATTTTCCCTATGTTTTACTATTATTGGAGATAAAAGTCTGCTTTTCTTGAAGGTTTTTTTTACATGTTTTGACCAAAACGGAATGTAAAAATAAAAGTGACGATAATGGATTATTTTTCATTTTTTTCTCAAAAAATTTAGTAAAAATTCGAAAAACATTTCTGAAGTTTTTCGAATCTCATATTTACATTTAGCCAGAAATGGGGTAATTTGAAGGTCAAACTTATCACTAGAAATGTGCATCATGGCTAGGGTGTTACAGCAAATGAACCATTTTAGTTATGTGATAGTTATGAATAAACGGAAAATTACATTTTGTGGAAAAAATTTCGGAGACCAAAAGTTTTCGAAAAAAGCAACGTTTCTCATTACCTTAAAAATCGAGCTCATCAAATAATTTCCGGAAACCGTTTTTCATAATATGTATGCACTTTATTAAGCCCGCCTAGGCAAGATCTTGATTTTTGACTATTAAAAACAGTTTTTCAGGTTGAAATATTGGGTTTTGGAATTTAGTATGACGAAATAAATGATCTTCATCCCCCAATTAACCCATATTTCTGGTCTTTAAAAAATTTCACGGTTGTCGACAATTTGCTGTTACACCCTGATCAGGGCCATAATTCATGGCACAAACATTAAATTTGACAAATAATTATTGCTATAGATTTTAAGGTTTGAAAATTTTATATACTTTTTGGTCATGCAATAATTTCATTACCTTTTGACTCCTTCCGACCGGTGACGGCCTAAATATCGATATATTTCGAAAGCGCTTACAAGAAATAATTAAATAGTCAATATCGGGGTCACCCGCTGTGATTTGATCAAAAATCAATATTTGAAATATTTATTGATAAATTATAGCCTGTTTATTGACAATTTACATGACCTATTATATTGTTTCCAGGATTTATCAACCTTGAAATTTGAATGAAAGGGTTGCCATGCTACACCAAAGAATTATTAGGCCGTCCGCGGTTCTCCCCTAAGCCGAAACTAAACACTGGTTGAAAAAAGAATAAGTCTCGAAAATTTAAAAAAGTTTCAATTTCTTGAAATTCGAATTTTCCGAAAATTTTTGAGCAAGGCTTCTGATTGGTTCTCAAAAAAAAATGCTCAAAAATCGATTTTGATATGTTTATTTTGTAGAACAAATCAAGGCAAATATTTTTGACTATATAACCGACCCCCCAGACTCCCAGGAAAAATGATATAAGACTTTTTCGACTCCTTGTCCTTCAAAAATTTAAATTTTTTATAAAAAAACTATTTTGTTCTTTTTTAGCTCCAATTTCTAGATAAACCGCGAACGGCCTAGGAATCATTTGAAATTATCTTCTTTATCTGATTCAAACCATATCCATTTCCCAAACAAAGTCAATCTTTACAGTAAATAGGGTATCCAACCCGTTTTTGGAAACGAATTATTCGATTGAGTTATGAGACAACTCAAAGTGACCACAAATATTGAGAGAAAATGATTCTTCAGAATTGGTCCGAATCGAAACATTTTTGTACTTTTCGATATTATGATAAATAACTTTTCAACCTCAAAAATTGTTGAAAAATAGTAAAAATGGTCCGATTCGAATATTTTTTTTTTCGTCTCTCAATATATATTGGCATTTTTAGCTATCTCAATTTGCAATCGGATGACTCCGAAAAAATGACTCCGAAAAAATATTAGTCAATTTATTCTTAGGCGGGCGCTCATTGCCTTAAAATTTGTCTGGTGAGCCTGTGGCAGGCAGCCTGCCTTGTTTACCCAAGCAACAAATTTTACAAACTACTCTCATCAGAGATTCGTCATCTTGCGTAGGTTATACTCAACCTTGCGCTATTATTGTCGATGTTATTATCTGTGTGGGCGGAAAAAAGTGATCGCTAGATGAGGTCTTCTTGATTAGTTTTTTTCAACCAACACAAGATCTGAACCAAAAACTTAAACCCCCCATGTGTACTGTACTGTATAAAAGTTTTTTCTTCAAACTTCTAGAATATCTTCTGCAGATGTTTTCCGAATTATTTTAATCATAAGTTTAGACTGGCCATGCTGAAATATAGTTCATTTATCATGTCATAGCACGTACAGCAGATTTGATCGATAATTATTGTCCTGAATCTTGACTCTTAATTTTTTTTTGTCAAAATTATCGGATAACTTCACGGTTTCTGTGGTCTGAATTATAAATATATTAAAGCCATGTTGCGGGTGCGACTTTTCAAAATCCGGCGAAAATCCTTTGAAGCGGTCGCGCAGATGGAAAATGAGCCATTTAAGGTTTTAGCTACATCCTTAAGCCCTATTGATTGCGTAGGTGCAAATTGATTACCTGATTGCACTTGAAGAGTAATATTATTAATTAGAATAAAATGGATCATTGATTTTTGCTTGATAAGCCTCATTTGGATTTTTGCCATGGCCAGATAAATGTTATAGGATTTGTAATTTGAAAGTTTTAAAGTGCTTTTTGACTATCGAATTTGCCAAGATTGGTCAGTTTTTGGCATGCTTATTACTGGGAATACAGCGGGTGATCACGCTGCGTGACCCTTTTCGATTTCTCCGTTTTTTTACTCAAGGCGGCTAGACAGCCAAAATCTTAAGCAAAGTATAGGCAATTTTGGCTGTCTACCCGCCTGGGTGAAAAACCGGAGAAATCGAAAAGACTTACGCCGATTGTACCGATTTGAGCGGAAATTGATTTTCCTCAAACAAATATAGTAGGAGGCGCAAATTGCGCCGCGCAATATCCCTGAAAATTTTTCGACAAAGTAAATCAGCGTTATTTGGCACTTTTGGCGATATTGCCAATTTTGGGACGAATATTAAGTTTTCGATAAATAATGAAAGCCGCGTGAACGATCGAAATGACGTCATAATCATAATAGTTTTTTTCAATTTTATTAAGAGTTTCACACTGGATTTAAATAAAGGAAACTGCCAAAATTTGCAGAATTAAGTACTCCACCAAACTCAATCAAACTAAATTCCGAAGAGTTTATTCGTGAAATGCAATTTTGAAATATGACGTTATTCATGAGTCACTTAAAGTAATTTGAAATTTCAAACTCAACCGCCAACGCAAATTTGGTGATGTTGGCGCTTTCGGCGATATAAAAACTGGAATAGTTTTACTCAAAAATTGTTATATTGCATTGGTTTTATTCGGCGATTCCATAAGTTTCACGAAAAAAACGTCTAGAATTGTTCGCAAATTCCCCATATTTTATTTCTTCAGGATTATTTTGAGAATCTCAATTTGTACGTAATATCCCTAGTTATCAGGATGCCCATCACATTGTCAGTTATTTACACCAAAAATGTATTTGCTCCCTCAAACAAAAAAAAGTTTCCGTTTCATTAAATGAACTAAAAGCAGTATAAAGGCACACAATCTCTCTTTTTTCTTCTGTGAAAACAAATTTAACAAAGTCGTCTTGATGAAATTAATATTTCATGCACACGACTAGAAATGCATGATTTGGATGTAAGTTTCAGTTTTAATAAGTTGTTAACGAAAGTTTTCAGATCACATCAAAATGTGTACGGCGTTCATTTTTAATCAATTTTAACTCCTATGTGTTCAAAACACCATTTTTAAATAAAACTAAATTTGATAAATGTTTGTTTCCAGAATTATCATTGTATATATTTAAGATAATTTTAAAATAATTGAATCTGTGTTACTTAACCGGTGCTTACTTAACACACATATGCAGGTAGATAATAAAAAGTCCTGAATAATTGTTTTTCCAGTTAAATTCGTATTCTTACCGAATTCATAGAGCTCTAGAAATTGAACATTTAAATTATACATTATGTGCTCATGGAACTTGGGAAATCCAAACAAACTTGAAATTACAAATTAAAAATAAGTTTTCCCAAATTACGCACAACATAAATGACGTATAGTTGACGACCTTTACCATCAGATCCCACTGTTTAAAATCGTCAGAATTTGTATATCATAATTTCAACCTAATTTTATTGAAATTTTCGCAAGTTCAAACGTTCAAATTTAATTTTTGGGTCGCTAGTAAAATATCTACTTTGTGAAATTTTTACTGAGTGAAATTTTTAAAGAAGACAGTTTACTTCCTCATAAATTTTTTGAAAAATTTAGCTAATGGTTTTTGCAGAATATTTTTGAAATTTCAACGATTACAAACATTGTAAAAAAGTCTTATATAATTAAAGAGGGTTTTCTTTGTGAGTAATATAATAATCTTTGAAACTTTTTCTATAAAGGATTTAGCAAATTCCACTCAGTTTGAAAATAATTTAGTTCGACTTATAATTGTCAGCATTATCAGCCATAAAATGGCATTAACGAGTTTTTTCAAACATGTTGCCTATTACCGTCAATATTGCTTATTGGCGCCATCCACTGTACCAAATATTTTATAAAATGGAGAAAACCCGAAGTTAACATTTTACGTGTCACCCTTAATTTTTATGTTATAATTTTGTAAAAACTTTGAAACGATAATTTTCCAAACAAATTTAGGCAAATCTAAGCTTATCTTCTTTCATTATTATTATGTTTATCCGAAAAACGTCGTTCTGAACTCATCAAAACAGTAAATGGAGTAATTTGTGACGAATTTTATAAGGCTAATCTGGTTTATTTTTAAGGAGTTCTCAATTTGTTCAAATTCTGCGAACGCGTGAATTGTACAAATAAACGTAGTTATTTTTCTAGCAAAATTTTACCTTCCAGGCTCCAAAAAATATTTGAAGAATACTGTTTTAAAATATATAAGAATAACTAATGTAGCATTTTTGATTTGTTGATAGCATTTTGCCTGAGAATATTCGTACCATCTAAGTGGGTAAATTAAAGTCGAAAAAATTTTTAAATATTTGTTTGATGAGAAAAATTTCAATTTAACCTTTTTCACTAAAGTTTATAATTACGCATATACAAAACTCGTTTTTTTATAAAATATCAATTTTCTTTTCAAAAACATAATGGTTTAACATGGTAAAAAAGGTAGAAAATACTAGAAAATTACAATTTGTTTTCAAATATTTTCAGATTGTCGTAGATTTCTATTGGAAAGAAATTTATTTGAAATTAAAAAGTAGATCTAGATATTTGTGAAAGCGTCGATTTAAAAAAATTGCAGCGTTTTCTTAGAGACAGTTTTTAAAACAAAAAATGAATTAAAACCTTGCCAATTTTAAAGTTTGGTTAAATTTTCTTTAAACATTGCCAAAAATTTGAAAATATCGAAAATTATTTTTTTGAGTCTTTCTCAGCACGCCGTGTCATAACAGCACGTGCTGCACGCGTCATAACTTTGAGAACGTGACCAATGAAATCGCGGGATTCTTAAATTAAGTCGACAATCAAGTATTGTGATTGGACACTGGGTCAAATGTTATGACCCGTGCTGAGAAAGAGTCAATAGGGATAATTTCCGATATGTCTTTTTTTCCTGCAAACTACTTTATGAACTTTTTTTTGTCTATCATTTTAGATTGTTTCATCTTGTTTCTAAGAAATGACAGTCTGTCTGACAAAAAATGTGACTTATTTCCAAAAATTTAAATGTCATTTGGTCAGTGAAGCCCATGCGAAAATAAATAAAAAACAGTTCTTCCGCTATCATCATTCCGCATCTGAGTTTTTCTTTGGTTTTTTTGTATTTGAAATTTTTATTCACGTTAATTTGTTTTTTTAGTTCGTCTAAATTGTGAAGCCGTTGGGCATCCGAAGCCAACTTATTTCTGGTACAAAGAAGGTCATCTGATTGCGCCCGAGTTAATGTCAAATGTGATTATGTACGAAGGAAGTCTAATAATTCAAAAGGCTCCATGGCAAGATAGGCGCGTATGAAATGCAAATTAATTCATTTGAAAGTTTGTGAAAGTAAAAGATGTCTGATAGACGAAATATATCAGATAAGATATCAATTAAGACTCTCTCGTTGAATTTTAGTTCGTCCTTTTCAAACTCTAAAATAAGTTTTTCTGGGACTCAAGAAACGTAATTGATATAGTTCGTCTGATACGCGATTCGCGTAACGCGAAGTATATTGTATATACCTTGTATTACCTTGTATATATAATGTTTTTTATTATAAAATGATAAAAAAAATTGTCGCAGAATTATCAGCTCAGAAGGCCTATCATGTTCAAGTGGTCAATCTCTGGAAGCCAATCAGAGACGCGAGATTCTCTCGCTGGAAGCGAGATCCTCTGAGTGGCAAGTAGCATGAAACTTCTGAACTTGCAATCAAGAGCTGTGTAACTTTAAAAATAGAGTGAGACAAATAAGCTTTAATAGTCAAAAATTAATAATGAACCATAAACTTGAAAATAATTATTTGTTTATATTTTTAAAGTGATCTAGACCAGGAGTCGGCACATTCGGAAAATTATCATTCAAATATTTTTTAAAAAGCACCTCAGCTTTTGAACTTTTATCAATTGTTTTTTCAATAATAAAGTCAATTTTTATTCCGAAATCACAACTGAATAGCTTGAAACAAAATCGTTTTAACCAATCTGATCGGTTTTTGAAATTGGATCGGATCGGTGGCTTTCGCGAAAAAATTGGATCAGATCGGTTGCCTTCTTTTAAAAATTGGATCGGATTGGTAGCCTTCTCAGAAAAATTGGATCGGATCGATTTACCCGATCGGATCCAACCGATCCGATCCAATTGCGCCAACCCCTGATCCAGACTGTCAAGATAATAGAAACTGTCAATTAACTCGTTAATTCAGAATGTTTTATTGTAAGTTTCGAAATGTTTTCAGAAATGCTCCAAAGAAACTTTTTTGACAATATTTCCAAGTTTAATAAAGAAATGATATTGTTTGAAAATGATAAAATTAATGGAATTTTAAATCGCCGATTTTTTAAGAATTACAACTTGGGATGTTGAAGTCAATAACTGATTTATTTTACATGTTAAGCTCACATAACCCATTATTACTATATTTTTAATACTTTATTTATGAACGCATCAAAAACGTTGTCAATGAAAAATAATTATAATTTAGTTTGAGGAAAATCTAAGTGTACTATTCTGGAAATAAAATAAATAAAAAGAAGCTCATAATTTTAATTTTAACCATTTCAAAAAACTTTGCTGAATCCCAAAAAATTTCAATGAGTTTTAGAAAATTATGTTGAGAAACATTTGTTACTCAGATTCTGATTATTAAACTCTCAAATAATCGCATGACTTTAATCTTTTACTTTTAAGCAAAATCCTGCTGAAAAAAATCAATACTTTTCAATTTCAGACAATTCTATTCCGAAAATAACCAACTTTCAAAAAGGCTAAACTAAGAATCTCAACTAAGATTATTTGCAAGATAATTTCCTTCAAGTTTTGCGTCGAACATTCCGGTAAATCAATGCGCCCTCTTCATTTCTAATTCCAAATCAAAATTATATCGCCCAAATTAACGTCAAAAATTACAATTTTGTTAGAATAACAGTCGTTATTCTGCCTTTCAAAGAATATGTATTTGAATTTTGTTTAAATCTCTCAAAGTTTCAAGTAATCAATTTTCTTGAAGATATAGAAAGCAAAGTTTTCGTCTGATTTTGTGCTGAAGTCACTTATTTTGATCCATCGGCAATATTCTTTGACTTCATCTGAAAAACACTCATTGGATTAATTTGACGACTATTGTTATATTCAAAATGTTGCGATGAAATTTTGGGCGATTAAGGTTGAAATTGAAATAAATTGAAGATTCAACCTCTTTAATATTTCACAATTTTTGACAATGGTGGATTTGAAAGATAGGAAGAACCCTCATAAGGACATTTTCGAAGTTTGCAAAAATGTGTCGGATCGTGTTCCGCATCAAAAATAATGGGTACAGCTAAAGTACTTGCAGTCAGTCACGTGACCAATTTTTATACTATTATGAATAGGGAAACTCCGAAAAACTGTATCAACGTTATAGGCTATAACTTATAGCAGAAACGTTTAATAGTAAAATAAATCTAAAAGCACATTTGTAGTCTTCAACAAATTCCTCAAAGGGCACTTTCTCATTTTTTTAGATTATTATCTTGGGAGCAAAATCTTTAAAATTCACGAATTAATCATCGGAAAGACGTAACTGTAACCTTCAAATTTTGCGCAAAGCATCATTCAGGCATTTTGCCGCTAAGGAAAAACATACGAACTCTGACAACAGTTGTGTCCTTACAGTGATGAACTCATTGATATTGATTATTTTGCTTTCTTGCGCTCTCTAAATAAAATCCAAGAAACCGAGAATGAGCCGCACAGTAGAGAGCCTGACGGTATAAAGATTTTTTGATACCACAAATATGCTTTGAAATTCATTTAACTCTGAATCGTTTCTGCTATACCTTTGATACAGTTTTTCGAATTTTTTCATTGATGATAAGATAAAAAATGAACTGGTCACGTGACAGCCGAAAACAAATAAAACGTAAACATGCGTTATATCGAAAATGATCCCTACTGCGCCTTTTACACCCCGCGTCATAACTTTGAGAAAGTGACCAATAAAATAGCGGGATTCTTAAATTAAGTCGACAATCGAGTATTCTGATTGGACACTGGCTCATAGTTATGACGCGTGGTGTTAAAGGCGCAGTAGGGATCATTTTCGATATGAATCATCTAGAAAAATAAACTAACTGATGCGTTTTTTTGTCAGTTTACTTCTAACAACCTGTTTTCGGTCAAAAAAATAAGATCTTTTTCTGAACTTTCCAACTTTTCTGAAATACAAAATTGCAAAAAATATAGAAAGTAGAAGGTCTAGGCTAATTCGAACGCAATTTTAACGCCATATATTTATGTTCACGATTAAATTGACCAATTTTCGTAACATAACACAGCCTTCTCAAAACCATACTGGCGATGGCCTTGCCAAGACAAAATTGCTCTATGAAATCTTATTTTCCGGTGAAAAACCAAGTTTAGAATAAGTTTAGTTTTCAAATTCATCGAAAATTTGGTAACAAAACTGCTAGAGTGAGGTAATTATGAATAATTCTGTGATTTAATTTTTAAAATATGAAAATTTTTTCGATTTCATCTTTCCATTATGCAATCATTTGGAATATCATTTTACCAACAGAACTCCATCTCAAGCACCCTTGCGTATAATCATACTCAAAACAGTCACAAAGACCACATCAGTGGGATTCGAACAGGCGCTATATAGATAGTAAACGTTTTTGAGATGGAGTTCCGTTGGTAAAAAGAGAAAAATCTATCCTTGATCTGACGATTTCATTTGAAAGTTCAGTCCCACTTTTAGAACCATCTGGTGAACCGCAGTTAAACTCGAGTCTCTCAACTTTTTCCAACGAAACATGGATCTTGAGGCTTAGATCAAAAAGTTTTGATACAACGCTTTCTCTTTGGAATAGCTTGAAATGCCATTTTCGAAATATTTAAAGCTCAATGCGTCGTTATATGGTTAGTTCGCGAAATCGAGAATTGTGAACATAAAAGTGATAATTAGAAAATATACTGGTACTATACTGGTACTAAAGTAGTAGCATATACTTAGTGAATGACCCTGAAAGATTCCTTGGTTACAATTTTCTGGAAACTTTATCCTGGAAACTATATGCTGGAACTATATGCTGGAAACTATATTAGCAACAATGTTCTATTTTTGAACAAAAACAAAGCTAGAGATCAAAACCTACAATGTTGTATTTATTAATAAATTATTATTGTTCTAGAATCCGCTGTGTTCAAAATCAGACCATAGTTGCTAATATCGTATCCTGCAAATCTAATTGAAAGAATCTTTTAGTGGCATTTATATTTTCTGATTAGCACTTTTATGGTCAAAATTGTCAATTTTGCGCACTTTTTCCATATAGATATTCCATATTCACGGCGCACTGAGCTTATTATATCACAAAATGGCATTTCTAGCTCTTTCATCAAAAAAGCCTTGCACAGCCTTGTATCAAAATGTCGCAAAACACTCTTTTTCGACACATTCGACCAGCCAACCCCTGAGGCAAAATGTCAATATTCACTAACACCACCCCCTTAAAAGCTTCGCCCATCAAATTCTGAATGTTTAAATGACGCAAAATGCAAGAACATGATTCGCTTGCCGCTCAAATTTAAGCCGATTACATATGATTATTATGAAATCCAGGTTTTCGATTGGTTGCGACGTTTGTATTTTTCAAATATTTAAAATTGTTCGGCGAAGGGTTTTTAATCATATAGATTTCCACCCGGATGAAACGTGAAAAACTGCCCAAGATTTTTAAAAATGTACAGATGAAAACAAAGAAATACTCGAAATACCACTTTTTGATGGATCAAATATTTCGCCGTGAAACTCATGTCAAAAATTATTAGTTAATCCTCTTATCAAAATATCACAAATCATATGTCAGTTTCCCAAGGAATTGTGAATGATATACAAGTGTGTTCGCTAGCTCTGTGTAGAATGATTTTGTTGCAGTAAATAACTACCGTACCAGTTTTGTCCTACCAGATAACGAAAATTATAATTCCTTGGTTAATAAATCATTACAAAATTTTGATGGCGCTAGATAAGAGAGACAAAAATAAGGAAATAAACTGTATATTCTTTAGAATTTTCGAAATCACTGGCTTCTTTGGCCCGGACGTGCACGACTTGACCTCGTCGCATTTCGTCGTGTTGATACATCTTGAATTTGAAGCTAAATAGACCGTTCTAAATGATCAATTAAATTTGACGTTTTCTGCTCGATCATAAATTGCTAATTCGGTTAACGAAACATAATTATTGAATAATTTGAAGTAAAGATAACCTAATTGATTCTTCATCTGCTGATCATTTCTAGAATAACTTTATTTTCTTAGAATTCTCATGCAGTAATTAAAATTGATTACGGAGCCTCCGGGTCGTTTTTTGCTTGATTTTTAGCAAAACATTTTTAATAATTCGGCGTTTGATAACGATTCATCCGATTACATTCTTAGATAGCTCAACATGAGCACAAATATTTCGTGAATAATAAATTAAAAATTATTCGTCCGAATCGGAGCATTGTTTATTTTTTTTCGAAGATTATCAATTTTTTTTATAATCAGTTTTGTTCAAAAATTCGAAACCATGGTCTAATTTGCACCATTTTTTATCCATCTCTGGATAGTTGTGCTCATTTGAGCTATCTAAAAACTTTATCAAATAAGTCGTTTTCAAACCGCGAATTTAAAAAAAAATGGCTTAAAATCTAGCAAAAAACAACAAGGAGGCTCCGTAATTGATAGTAGTAATTGATAAAGTAACTGAAATCAAACTAATTCATATAAGTAATTTTAACAATTTTTTCTATTTGTTTGAGTATTTTGACAAAATTTTAGAACTTATTTCTATGATTTCGCATCTTTTGAAAATCTTAAATCATGAATTTAAAATAATTCGGTGTTTGGGTTCGTTCATTTTATGTGGTACACCATGTGGAACCATGTTGAACTGTTTTTGTGAAGCAAAATGTTAGATGTCAATCTGGAGAACAATTTTATTTTTCATTCGAAAAAACTTCGATTGAGCAGCATCAGCAAGAGGTTGACCGACAAAAATGAACAAATAAATATTTTTATTTTTTTAGGAAGTTACAGTATATAAGGTGCGCATATACAGGTTTTTTTTCGTTGATATCGACGGTTTAAAAGTTAGAAATTTGCACGCTGCGCATCCTAAGTACATATTGCACGCTGCGCATCCTAAGTACATCCTAAGATATATATTTACTGAGAATAAATTGGCATCGTAAACACTTGCGATAGAAACCATAAATGTTCATTCGAATTGAAACTTTATAAATAGTAAAATTTCCGACCTTATGAAGTTTAAAAAGAAATTCAGACGATTCCGATAAAGCTATATTAGAGGTAAAATACTATCGGGACAAGCTCCATCGTGGACTAGATATTTAGACTACGTTATATAAAGAAATTAACTGACAGAATTATATAAATAAATAATCGATATAAATATTTTTTTTTAAATATCGTGTCTCATTTTAATTGTGATGTCCGAAAAGCATATATAACCATTTGAGATTGGCAAAATCAACAAAATCTTAATACTCAGGTTCCGAAAGTTAATTCTTAAACGCTCTTAGGGAGCAGCGATGTGGAAGATGGTACTTTTTTTCGGAGTGATTTTTGAAATAAAAAAAGTGTAATTTTTTATTTTATTTTTTATCTTCAATAAAAACGTTCATTTTGCAAACGTTTATTTTTAATTTCCTTAACATACTAGTATCTGTAAAAAAAATCAAAACCACTTTTCATAACAACTCCATTTCCAACTTGACCTAATGAGGTTTTTTTAAGCGATATTTATAAACTTCAGACATTTGAGTCCATCCTCTAGTGGAAAAATCATTATCCACATGAAAAATTATTTAATATTATTATTTAGCGTTTATTGCATCATGGTGAGACGGCTCAATACTCATTGAACCTCAGCAACTACACATATATCGCGGGGATATATTCGCTTTCGCAGTACGAATTTTGATTATTGCAACAGATCTAGTTACGTAAGTTTTTACACAGGAAACGTTTAATAAATGAGCACCGTAAACAGTACACGTTCTAAAAAAACTTGATTTACCTGTTTAATCATTTTCAAGACTTGATTGTGTTTTAATAGTTACTTATTAATATAACTTGTGTGTGAACTTTGAAATTAGGCTTTTTATTAAAAATATTATTAATACGAAAATTACCTACTATAGTTATTCACAATTACACCTGCTAATTTCTTATCTTTACCATACACTACGAATAAGATGAAGCCAAGTCGATGTGCTGAACCACTACTAAGATTTACCTTAACACGTATTTGAAATTAAAAATATATTTATAAAGATCTTCCCGTAGTTGATGTTAAATCCGCATCCACGTGTCCATTATTCAAGGAATATCTACTCGGGCACGGAGAGAAAAGAGTCTGGTTTAAAAAGCCTAATTTTGACTGTGGGAAAAGTTACAACAAATTAAGTTTGAGCATAACAGAAACAAAATATAAAAAAGTTCCGACAACGACCAGATAATAGCTTTTGTTTCTACAAATGTATTATAGTCGAATTTATTTCGTCATTATAGCATTTCAATAGGGTTTGCTTTTTGTTAACAACAGTTGTCGTTGTTTAGTATTCACGCTACATTTCGCGGGTTAGTTAATTTAAATATTTAATTTTTGACTGAAAAGGTCTGAAAATGAGAGCTGTGGAACCAGATTATTTATGCTACTAAAAAACAAATACACAGATGCCTTTTCAGTGATCATCAAGATCACTGCATTTTTTTTCTTCACGAATAATGCAATAAGTAGTTCTATAAATAAAACCAAATATAATTTTGACAAATTATTTGATTTGATTGATATAATATAAAATGATTGCTCGTTTAGTTTCCGATAAAAGCGGGCAAAAATAAAAATAAATTATGCAAAAAGGAGCTGAAGCAAAGAAAACAGTTTTGATACGTTTGATAAGTACAGAATTCCATAATCTTTTCCACTCTTTTGTAAGCACGATCGGCTTGCACGACGAAATGTTCAGCCCATACTTCGCAATTTTGAAAACACCAATTCGCTCGTCGAAATTAAATCGACTCGAAAATACTTTTTTATGTGTATTTAAAAAGAGAAATCATCCGTTAGCCGTAATACAGTTCAAAAGCAATCTAATTTTCTCAATTTTCAAGCCATACTTTCTACTCAATATCTCTTCCTCAATATAAATATTGTTTTGCGCTTTTAAACGAAAAGCGTGTTTTTGTCGAAATCGACTGCCCGTGGAAAAATCGAGTATATAGAGTGTGAGTATCGAAGTAGAACTTTTTCCAAGAAAAATAGAGAAAATAAGCTTTTTAGGAAAAAAAATTGACCTTCAATCGAGTTTAAATATGAAAATGTCCTGATTTTTAAAAGTAAAGTATCCTATCACACCCGCAATTTTATATAGATTTTTTAAAAAAAATAAATTTTTGATTAATTGCGTGTCGAATGGCACAAACCGGTGTCACAAGCAAGTGTTGTAAATTACATCAGTAGTTCAGAAACGTTATTCGATTGACCCTTCCATCGGTTGAAATACGGAAATCAAATAGATACCAGACAATGACACAACTGATTTTGCATGATTTTCAAGGAGAATTTAAAGAAGCATTAATAAAAAATTTTGGACTTGATTTGCTGAAATTTTTCATAATATTTCAAAAAAAAATCGTTTCTATTCACAAATTTGAGAAAAAAAGAAAAAAAAAATTTGGGTGAAAAATGCGTGAAATGTTAATAATATTTTTAATTTTTTGGAATATTTTACGAATCCAAAAATAAAAGTTCGAACTCAAATCTTTCCTAAAATAAATAAAAAATTATTTTTCTTGAGCTGATACACATTTATTCTGGTTCAGCTCACAATAACAAGCACAAAAAAATAAACCAACTTATTATTTTCGTAAGTTAAATTGACGCCAGTCTGCCACATCGCTGCTTCCCCCTTAAGGGGGTAGCAGGATTGGAAAAGGGATGATTCCCGACCGAATTTTCTATCCCCATCCCTATCCCAAAAAAAATTTTCCATCCCTATCCCATCCCATCCCCTTGAAGATGGCAGGGATGGGATAGGGATAGAAACTTTTTTTTATTATTTACATCCAAAAAGGGGTTGAAATGGAGGTTAGAGGGCATGGAATGTGGAAAAAAAGGGATAGATTGGGGATGGCCATCCCCTCAGAATCCATCCTCATCCCTATCCCATCTCCGACCTCCATCCTCATCTATCCCTATCCCTTTGACGACCCTGGGGGGGAGGGGGTAGCATCGACTCGGCAGACTGGAGTCAATTTAACTTACAAAATTAATTAGCTGTTCTACTTTTTTGTGCTTATTATCGTCAGCTGAACCAGAATAAATGTGCATCTACTTATTAAAATAATTTTTGTATATTTAAGGAAAGATTTGAGTCCGAACTTTAATTTTTGAATTCGTAAAATGTTCAAAAAAAATCAAAGCATTATGAAAATTTTCCGCATTTTTTGTCCAAAATTTTTTTCTGATTTTTTTGAAATCTGTAAATAAAAGCAGAAAAAAGGGCCACTTTAACTTTTTTCATAGATGCCTTCATATTTTCTGACTGCTGTTTGAAAAATTATAATATGTTGATTTGTCATTTTTTGTCAAGGTTTTAAGAAGAATTTTCCGCAAATCAAGTCCAAAATTTTTGTTAGTCGTTTTTTGAACTCTGCATTAAAAATAAGGCAGAATTACATATTAAATGTTTTGGTATCTATTGAATATCCGTATGTCAACTAATGAGTTGGTCGCGCGATTTTCATTGCTAAACTATCGATGAAATTTTTAACACTCGGCTGTACACTCGATAAGTGCCATTTGGAACAAAATATTTAGAAATTTTAAACTGGTCAAAAATAACAAATAAAATTGTGGTGTTATAGGCGCCATTTTAAGAAAGTAAAAAAATTTTTAATGTCAAAACGCAAATGAAGGTTAATTTTTATCGTAAAAAAAGTTGTTTTTCTCTACGTTTTGCCATTTTTGACCATTTTTCATGGGAAAAAACTTTCATATCGAGAAAATTTTCAATTAGCAACATAAAAACTAGACTTTTCAGCGCATTACACCCGACAATGTCTGAAGTTTATTAATATCGTCTTCAAAAAAATTCTATGGTCGGGGTGAGTTGGAAATGGAGTTCCAATAAAAAGTGGTTTAGTATTTTCACAGATAGTTAGTTATGTTAAGAAATTCAAAATATAAACTTTTGCAAGAATGGACACTTTTATTGAAGATAAGAAATAGAAAAATAAATTTTCACATTTTTTTTCTCTCATTTATCGCACTGAAAAAATGTACCAATCTTCCAGATCGATGCCATCCCCTTAAAGCAATATAATTTTTTGCTTGTAATATATTCAGCAACCAAATTTCTCAGCTTTGAGGAACATCTGAAACTTGACTTGTGTCCTAATAAACCATTCATTTAGATTTTAAGGAGATGTCATAACTAGAGTGGCATTATCTTTCGAAAACGGCACAGGTGAGAGTTAGATACTTTAATAATTGCCAACCTAAGTCCATCTTAAACAGCTTACTTTCTTTATAGCGCGTCTTCGAATCCAACTAATGTTGTCTTAGTGATTTTTTCGTGGTCCCAATATCAAGCACTTTTCTCTGTCATCAGACTCAAGACAATCACTAAAACACCATTAGTTGAATTCGAACACGCGCTATAGCGATGGTAAGCATTTTTACGATTGACTAAGGTTCAGAAAATGATATATCAGAGAGCAAAACATATATCTTTGTGATTTTGTAATATTGTAACTTGCTAAAAATTTAAAAACATTTATTTGTAGTAATTTATAAACAAATGTTCTGTATTCACAAATTTTGTTGTTTATGATGATCGCGTCATAGCCATAATACATTAAAACAAATACAAAAATATCTGCGGAATTAATTAAATCTTATTAATAAAATATCAAGGTTTTATAAATAAAGCTTAATTAACCAGTATTTGCAATTCATGTTTCGTAGATAACGAGTGGTTCAGGTGATATGAAAATGTTGTGAACTTTCATTAATGTGAACATTGTCAACTTACAAAATCACTAAGATATGTTTTGCTTCCTGAAATATCTTTTTCCCAACCTAAGTCCATCTTAAAAATGCTTACCATCTTTATAGCGCGTGTTCGAATCCCACTGATGTTGTCTTAGTAATTGGCTTGAGTGTGATTATAGGCATGGGTGCTTGATATTGGCACCACCAAAGTTGATCGCTTGGTATAATCACTTAGACAATCACTTAACTGTCTTACGACAATCACTGAGACAACATTAGTGGGATTCGAACTCGCGCTATAGAGATAGTAAGCTTTTTAAGGTGGACTTAGGTTGGGAATTATTAATGTTATTAACACTTACCTGTGCCTTTTTCAAAAGATAATGCCACTATAGTTATGACACCCCCTTTAGGAGGTTGTGGGTGTACATGTAACAAGCGTTGAAATTTTTTTTGTTTTATTCTAGAATTCAGCTGAAAGAGAACAATTCCGAAAATACAATATTTTAACCAATCAGATTTGTTTATTTTCATTTTTTCTTGCGTAGGAGTGTACGTTAGACAAAACAACACACCAAAACAACACNCCTTCTGCTGAGAAATAATATCAACTGATCTTATTTTATTTATAAAAACCAACAGAGGATAGCTTTTCCAGCGAGGTCGGCAACCTATATTCGAAAATTATGAAAGGTTTCAGAATATGTCCGTTTTATTCAATTTGAACCAAATTGACTGAGCATAATCAGATTTAATATGTTTATCTGAATTTTATTTTTACCGCCTAAAACCAGACGGCGCATAACTTATTTCAGGACGTCGTACTTTCACGAAACATCTTTGTTTGAATCAATTTAAAGCAAAATTGACCGAGAATTATCAACTTTTGTCAATTGAGAACATATATTTACCAGTTTTTCTGTACGACACCTAAATTATTAGACCTTACAGGGTAAATATACCCCAAGGAAAATGATTCTGAGGATTTAAAAAACTTTTTGAGCCCTCTAGTGGCCAGAAAATGGCTTACCAAAATCACTTTTTTATAACTAAATTGAAATTTAAGCATACTTTTTATTTTTAACTTTATTTATGAATACCAAGGCCCTACTCACAAAAAAATTTGCTTGTTTTCTAAAATAAAAATTTTAAAAAAATAATTTGGAAAATTTTTGTAAAAAAAATTGGTCATTTTCACAGAAAAAATCTGACTTCGGTGATAAAAAATTGATAGCAAATTGATTGGCATGGTAATGTAACATTATCTATAGATTACGACTCATTAATCCTCGGAAAAATTTTACCATTTATATAGATTCAATTCGAATGAGCATTTATGGTGTTGCAGCAAGTGATTACAATGCCAATTTATTTTCAGTAACGAATTGATATATGACTTTCAACATATAAATTTGAAGAAATAAAGCTTATTCACCACTACAGAATGTGCAATACGTATGCTCCATAACCCTTTCGCATACCCGATAGGCCCATTTTCGTGTCCAATTAAAATTATGTTTGCGGATTGAGGATTTCCAAGAATTTCTTAATAGTTTTTCCATTTGGGAACCTCATCGATATCGCATGGAAAGGCCCTCAGACAAATACACATGATATAAAAGTAACATATTATCTATCGAAAATTGAAAAAAAAAGATGAAATCATACAGGATTTGAAAAACTGAGGGATTTTGATTTTTACATCTTTTAGTCATATCACAAATCCAAGTTTTTTGGTTCTATGCTACAAAAATGGTGGCATAATTGGGCTTTAAAATACTCCTGTAGAATACCAAAGCTTATGATTTAATCATTGATTTAGATTCTCATGAAAATCGAATTTTATAATCTTCTGTTGAATTCGAGATTTTCGAAAATCCCCTTAAAATCCTAAAAATAATTGAACATTGAAAACGCCAGTTGGCCAATCGGAGAGAAAGGGTATGGAGCCAAACTGAAAAATATAAGATAATGGGGTTCTTGAAATCACGGTTTCGCCAGCGACCTTCCGGATTTAAATCGGTCCGACCTACAAATAATAATCAACCTGAGCGCTAATTTTGTTCAAATTGGCAAATACATTTGTTTAAATGGAAATTTCAATGATTAATTCAGATAAACTTTATGAACGCGTGAAAACAGATTTTATTATGCCAATTATGGGTTACCCAAAAAGAAAAGTGATTTGATAAATTTTCACGAAGTACATTTTTCTTTCCAGACTAAAAATTATGATATTAATTTCTGGATAAATAAAACTAAAGGCGTTATTTAGCATCTTTCATACAATCTCTAATTTAAAAAAACCAATTGAAAAAAATAAGGGAATAAACAATGCTATTTTTGTATGTGAGAAATGGTTACCGTTGGTTTACATCAGTTAAGTAGGATCTTTAAGGGGTCTAATAGACTATAGGCAGCCCATATCTTTTGTAGCTGAAAATTATTTGACTGGATTTTAGAACTTTGATCTCCACGTAGATTGGTTTACATTATATAAAAAAATACAAATTTGAAAAAAATTAACATTCTGGAATTTTTCATAAAAATTTTGAAACCAAGCTTTATTGAGAGTATATAGGTTCTATAGGCAAAGTCGTATCTTTTGACTAAAAGAGCTAGAGTCCTGATTTTAATGATTTTTGAACTCAACGTGGCTTCTTTTATCATATAAAACTCAAAAAATCGTGAAAATTACCAAAAAATTTTTGGAAAAAAATATTAAAATTTTTCTAGTGTCGAAAATAAAAAATCTTCTGCTCTAGCGCTCGAAGGTTAAAAATATTTGGGGGGGTCATAGTTATAATACCGTTCCAAAAAACATCAACTTCGAATCGTTTGGTCTTAAAAAAAAACTGAATTGGACAATTGAGTCAATAAAAATTTTCAAATCGTACTACTGGATGTTAAATAATGAATCGTTAATCAAAGGCACAACAGTTTGTTAACAATTATACGAAAAACATAAGGCACGAAAAAAGTTGCCAAGTACATAAAAAAAAATACAACTTTCCGTGCCAAAATAGCAAAAAACGTCCTTTTCGCCAGCTTGAAACCTTTTTATGAGACAATTAAAGAAAGAATCAATCAGTTTTTCCGCCTTGAATTTCGCAGATATTGTCAAATTTGAAACATTTCCTAATAGGACGAAAAAAAATACAGCTTTCAAGAAATTTTTTGCTCCTGGTTAACCTCATTTTACCGGTGGTTCAACAGCTATTCTAAAAAATATGATTCCAAAACTCTCCAGAGATACGAACTAACTTATCCAGAATGTTTTATCACTTCCTAATGTCTTTGGCCGAGAAGAAATAAGGCAATCCCAAAAAAGTCCATTTGCCTATAGAACCCCCTTTAAGTTCTGGCATTAATCAAATACAATTGGAATTTTTGCTTATCTTCCAACGGGAAAGAGGAGAAAGGAAAGAAGAAAAAGACTGTCGAAAAAAAAAATTTCGAGGTCTGTTGCCGCTAAAGGTGTATTGCCAATGTCTGCTAGATCGAAAGCGATGGCTTGCAATGCATGTCTAGAACAGACAAAGGTGTTCTGCTATTGGAAATGTCGCATCACTAAAAAATGATAGATTGTGAAAATGTGTTAAAGCTTATAAATCAAAAGATACCTGATATCTATTAGGATTTTTGGGTAATGCAAAAGTTACAAAGGGTTTTGTGCGAAAAATAGATGTACTCACAGCGAATGGTTTTCCATATAATATCAAAATTTATTTTCTAATATATCTATTACGTACCTACCTGGAGATTATTTGCCATTTAGCCTTGTATATACACCATAAGACAAAAACTCCAGGAAGCCTCGTAATTATATCAATCAGTGCGTTTAGTATGACGAGAACTATGTCAATATACTTGAGAGAACTGCGATGAATGGACAAAACGACACCTTTAATAACAAATTTTTATTGCATTTGACTCCGGCGCTAATTTTTAATATATCAACGTTTCAAAGAACATACCAGCATTATCTGTCCTACCTATTGTTTGGCACACGGAAGATTGGAAAACTCCTGAAAAATCCGGCATTCCAAAAAAAAATAAAATTGGATCAACGAATTATTAGCTCGTTAGTGTTGGGACGAAATCATATCAAATTTTACCTCTGGAAAACGTCAGTCATAATTGAGAATATAACATCATCGAACCGATTTTGTTATTTAAGGGGGTATCCGACGTGGGCCATATCAGACCTTACAGGAGGTAAAAACGCCCGTTTTTTCTCCGTTTTAAATTTTGTTACCGTTATAATTTCCTGTATATTTAAAGTAATAATTTGATGAAGCCTGTTTAAATGAATTATATACTGCGCAGATGAATCGTTTAAAGTTTATTAAGAAATTTGGGTACTAATTCGACTAATTGTGCGTCATCATTTTAATTTCAAAACGTAAATCATAAATAATATAATTATTTGATATTTATTCAAAACTAATTTTGGATAGCTTCAAAAGCAAACTTTCTAACAAAGTTTGAGAGTACGTTGAGCGCGTTTAAAAGATATGAAGAGAGGTTTGCCTAATTTTTTCAGAAGACTTTCAAAAAGTGTTTTTATCGTTTTCGAAAATGATGTTGTACTAGCAAAATAAATGCTATGTCACCCATCTTTATGGAATCTTTTGTTTAATTCAAATTTTTAATTTGTATTCGAGTATAAAGTGTAAACTTTTATACACCGTAAAGCTTCAAAAATTTAGGTTTTTTTCTCAAGAAAATATTTTTCTACCTCGCCAAAAAAACAAATTTATCAAAAAACAGTAAACCATCGGTAACCCCGTAACTAGCTCATTAAAATCGTAAAGCAATCACATGTATGAAACGCAATTTTATTTCCGAAAATTCCTGAATGTCGAAAAAAATATTGTCGAGTGAATTTGTGTCGAGCTGGATTCTAAAATGAGATCAAAAGTCCTTCAAAAATTAAATTCCGGTTTATCTAATTGATTAAAAACTACTTTGCAACATAACTTAGGTAGCTTTTTTTTTTAGGGCAAACCACCCTTTCGGTCCCGAATAACTCTAAGGCCATAAGAGATTATCGACAAACGGTTTTGTATCATGAAGCAAGTAAATTCCTGATCATCGGAAAATATTTTTGTTTCTCGTCAACCGTTCACCGATAATTGGCGGTCAAAACCGGTAAAATGGTTTTTGACAGAATCCATCACTGGAAAATGTTGTTAAATAACTTTAATAGGGTAGTTTTTCAATAGAATTTTTCTGGCAACAATATTTTGAAATTGGAAACCCATCTAGGGGGTCAAATTACACTTTTATTGGAATCTCTATAATAAATAGGTGTTTGATATGCAAATAAATTCTTGGGTAGTTTACAAGAAAAAATTTTTTGGCAACAAATTTTGAGAATTGACACTCATCCTGGGGGTCTCAAATTACAACTTTTGTGAATCTTCTATAACAAATAGTGTTTTGATTATGCTATATATATCTTGAGTAGTTTTCAAAGAGAATTTGCAAACAATATTTTGAGATTGACACCACCTGGGGTCAAATACAACTTTTTTGAAGCTCTATAACAAATAGGTGTTTGGATATGGCTTATAAATTCTTGATAGTTTTTCCAACGAGAATTTTGGCAAGCAAATATTTTGCAGATTTTGACCAGGACCACCTAGGGGGTCAAATTATTAACAGCTTTTAATGAATCTTGATATAAATTGGTGTTGTGATCAATGGCTTATATATTCTTGGAGTTTTCAGGATAAATTTTTGGCAACAATATTTTTTGAAGATTGACCACCACCTGGGGGTCAAGATTACACTTTTCTGAATCTCTATAAAAATAGGTTTTGATAGGCTATATTCATTTGGTAGTTTTTCAAGAGAATTGTCATATGAATAACTTTAATCAGTGGTGAAGATACAGAAAAAATGTAATTGACACCCCATGGCCAGTGTCAAAATAAATATTGCCAAACATTTCTCCTTCCAAACACCCTAAAAGTATATTTTCATAAAAATAATTAAAAGTGCACAAAATAGCATGAACGTAAATACAACCATCCTTGTGCAAATGTCAAAAGATAAACAATGTCTAAAAATTTCTCTTCGAGAACAAACCAAAACGGTATATTCATAACAGAAATTTCAATCAGATAGTGTAAATCTGACACCAATGCTTGGTTGTTCGAATCCGATACATGTATATATTCCAAATGTAGAATATTTCCCCAAAATCTCCTAAAAAAAAACTACCGTTAAAGTATAATATCCATATAAATCAACTAGAAGTTAGTGCGAAAAGAAACAGGACATGTAATGAGGTCCATGTAGATGTCAAAACAAAATATTGCCAAGACAATTTCTCTCGAAAAATATATTTAAAAAGTAAGTTTCATGTAATTGAGATGTCAGTCTGAAGATACGGGGAAGAAACTTGTATTTGATACCATGACGTTGTCAAATATCAAAATAATGTGAAAAATTTCTCTTCAAAAATTATCCAGAAAATATCGCCATATCAAACACACATATTGTAATAAAGAATCCACCCCAAAAAAGAAGTGTAATGGACCCCCAGGTGGTGTAAAAATTCAAAAATATTATCGCAAAAAAATTTCTCTTGAAAAACTCATTAGAAAGTATAGCCATATCTAAAACACCTATTTGTTAACAGGATAAAAAAAAGTGAAATTTGACCCCCCAGATGGTTTCAAATTAAAATATTGTTGCCAAAAAATTTATATCACTACCGTCAAGAATGAACATACCATACAAAAACACCATTATATAAGATTTAGAAATGTATTGACCCCCCAGGTGGTGCAAACTCAAAATATTGTTGCCGAAAAATTCTCTGAAAAACTCCCCAAAGAAATGTACTAAAGCCATATCAAAACACCTATTTATAATAGAGATTCATAAAAAGTGTAATTGACCCCCTAGTGGTGTCAAAATCTCAAAAATATTGTTGCCAAAATATTTCTCTGAAAAGACTACTCAAAAATATAGCCATATCAAAACACCTATTGTTAAGAAGCAAAAGTGTAATTTGACCCCCCAGGGTGTCAAATCTCAAAAAATATTGTTGCCAAAAAAATTTTCTTGTAAGAAACTACCCACATAATAATATTAGCCATACAAACACCTGATTATATAGAGATCCAAAAAAGTGTAATTGACCCCTAGTGGTTCAAATTTCAAAAAATATGTTTGCAAAAATTTCTATGAAAAACTACCCTATCAAAGTATATTACAACAATTTCAGGATGGGATTCGGTCAAAAACCAATTTAACCGGTTTTGACCGCCAATTATCGGTAACCGGTTGACCGAGAAAAAAACAAAAGTTTTTTCCGTATCAGAAATTTACTGGCTCATGATACAAAAAAGACCGTTGTCCGAATATCTCTTATGGCCTTCGAGTTATTCGACCGACAAGTGTGGTTGCCCTAAAAAAAAAGCTACCTTACCTGTTTATCAGACTGAATTTTTCCTAGGATCTTAACCTGCTCGATGTTATATTGACTAGGGTGCGCAAGCGGAACCTACCAGACTAAACTAAAACTTTGATTAAAAATTTATTTGTGTATCGAGGTCATCGCCATAGACCACCTAAAAATTGCTATTTTCTGAAAATCTTTTTTGAAAAATAAAATGTTCGAAAATTCTAAAATATTTTGGTCATTTGACAAAAAAATTCATAGGCGGAACACTTTGTAACGAAAATCTCCAAAAACCCCTCTTCGTTACTTAATTTATTTTTTTCATTTATGAGGAATTCACAAAGGCTCAGATGCGCACTATTGAGAACCTGCGGAAGACTTCGGAGAAAATGCACATGCCGATAATATTTTAACCGTCATTTCTGCCAAAAAATGCCGAAAAAGTAACAAACAAATATTTCAATTTATTTCTTCCGTAGTTTTGTCCGAATATTTTTCCCGTTTGGTCTCAATTATCTGATTTAAACTTAGAATTTTTACACGCGCACCCTATCAACTACAGTGGGGAGACCAATGGGCAAACACTTTTTCGAAAAGCTCGTGTGTTGCCCATTGTCCACCCACGTCATAAGTATGATAATAAACTGGGAGCGAACCGCCAAAATCTCTGAACTAACAACAAAAAAATATAAGCATAACCGTTGACCTAAAATTATTGACCTTACAGGGTAAATATACCCCAAGGAAAATGATTCTGAAGCTATAAAAACTTTTGAGCCCTCTAGTGGCCAGAAAATGGCTTACCAAAATCACTTTTTTATAACTAATTGAATTTCATACTTTTCATTTTTAACTTTATTTATGAATACCAAGGCCTTACTCACAAAAAAATTGTGTTTTTCTAAATAAAAATTATAAAAAAATAACGAAAATTTTTGTAAAAAAATTGGTCATTTTGACAGAAAAAATCTCACTTCGGTGATAAAAATTGATAGCCGCGCGCCCGATGCGCGGCTGATTTTGGCATGGTAATGTAAAATTATCCATAGATTACGACATACATAGTGGTACTCGAGCTCGACCGAAATATATGAAAACCGCAATTTAATTTAAAACCGTATTCACCGTAACAAATACCTACAAAAAATTAAGAAAAAAAAGTCATTTTTTTCCTTTTCAATTGTACGCTTTAATGTTTCCCCGTTTTTTGCTAAATCCCCAATCAAAAGTTAGTTTTTGCCCGTCGGCCCAAAT
>SCLH01000121.1:428000-457105 GCA_004367855.1 Oikopleura vanhoeffeni
ATCATTCATTACTGGAATAAATTTACAGCTCATATGTGGCATATTAAGGGAGTACCCATCGCGAAATTAAAATTCTGAAAATTTTTCCTCTAACTAATTAGACCAAGAAAAAGATTGTTGTGATGTTCCATAATATCACCAATCTTATTCTTTTGGTCTAATTAGTTAGAGGAAAAAATTTTCAGAGATTTTAATTTCGCGATGGGTATCCCTTAAACCGTATATTACTATTATATTGGATTACCGACCCTCAGAGTACAAATCCTAAATATTTGAAAAATGCGAAATCTGAGCATTTGATTGGCTGATCCTTTCTTAATCTGACCAATGAAATCGGCCTATTCCGAATCCAGGTTTGATTGGGTTATAATATCTTGCGTTGTTTGTATCATTCAAATATTTAGGATTTGTACTCTGAGGGTCGGTAATCCATATACCGTATATACGTTGGTAAATCACTGTATTCAAAACTTATTTTAGGCGACATGTCTGCCATGAGGCACATTCTAAATTTTGAGTGTTTTGGCGAACCTTTTATTTGCTCAAATGTCGAATATATTGAATTGAGAGTGAAAGGTCAAAGTTTTATGATTCATCAAATACGAAAAATGGTTGGCCTTGTCATTGCTCGTACTGGGAATCATTGGAGCGGGTTCAAATATCTGATTTTATTGTGAAACATCGAAAATAGATTTACCTCTAGGCAGTTATACATCAAATAATAAATAATTTCGATTTATCTGAAAAATACATTGTTCAAAGTAGAAATATGGGTGCCAAATTTCAGGCAGAAGTATTTTTCACGTAAACCAATAAAAGTGGTCATTAAAAGGTAACGTTCAGATAAAATCCCCAAAATTATTTTTGATCAATAAGATGTGACTATTTTTAACAGTCCAAGAAGAACCATTCATCGAAAATAATTTCACGGAAAATTATTAATTTTTTTTTAAAGATGCATTTAATGTCGAAATTGATTCATGCATAACAGTCCTAACAAAAACAAAGTTCATGAAAAGCCCCTTGATTGTAACGCAATAAATCGGTAATTTTATATCTAAACCGGTAGTAAGCGGCCCCTGGCACACAATCCAAAAATTTACATGATTCATTTTTCGACATTGTTTTTGATCATATAAATAATTTTGATATTTTTGAAATCGCAATGAAATTCTTTTCCCCCAGAATGGTGATTAAACCCCATTGGAGTCATTTTTGAAATTTGACCTCTAAAGTGTCATATTAAAAATTTGATAGCAAAGGTGTCATATTAAAGATTTGACCCAAGCCAAGTTTTGCTCCAAAACCACCTTAGGTATATATACTAATGGACAAAAATTATTTTTTACTAAAGTAATCGGTACCAAAGTTTAGTTGAAGTCAAAAGCCGTCAACAGCAAAATCAAATCATATTCCAATTAATTTGAACAATACAAAATATATTAATCAGATTTTTAACCTTCAAACAGCAAGGATGATCATTTTGAACGTGCTTTTGACGCTGCGTTCGAAGACGTTCCAAAAGCACCAGGAAATGGGCTTGTTTTGAGACAAGTTCATTTTGATACGTATAATAGGGATTATGGAAAAGTTCATGGAGCCGTAGACTGGAAAGACAGTCAAGATATTATGGACAAGTTTGCGAAAGAAAAAATTATGCCGGTCATATTTGATATGGATATAGGTATGAACTACATTTTCTTTTTACTGAAAATTAAGGCTTATTTTATGGACACAAGAAAAATTGTCAGATTAAAAAGATACGTTTTTTTGAAACGATTTTTTCATTTCCAGAACCTACAGCCTTCTTAACCATTGAAGGCTCCAAACCTCATTTGAGGCAAAAAAAATTTCAACCTTGAAAAAATTATTTCAAATTTCTAGCCGAAAATAACATGATTGATTGGTTGAAAAATTTGGAACTGCACGATTTCACGGGTGTCCGTGCTGCTGCACAATGGGCATCCCAGGAGATGTCGCGCGAAAGTGTTAAGAGAAAAGCCGAAGATGCAATTGAAGAAAGTGACTCGAAAGTAGAGAAAAAAGAAGAAGCAATACTGTAATTATTTACTTTGTTATTTTGTTCTTTATAAACTTAATAAAATAAAAATTCTGTACTTTTACGTATTATTTTCAAAAACTATTTTTTAATTAAAACAAATTAAAAATTGATAAGCTTTCGATTTATTAGAATCATTTTCAAATCAGAATAAAGAAATTTATTTTACAGGTTAACGCAAAAGTAAATTAGCCCAATTTCGAGGCCTACTATTGCATTAACTTTTGAGCGCGAATTTACTTTTGTGGTTACCTGTAAAAATAAATTTCTTTATTTGTATTTGAAAATGATTCTAATAAATCGAAAGCTTCTCAATTTTTAATTTGTTTTAATTAAAAAAATGTTATATAACATATCTCAAACAAACCAGCACATATGAAAAAATAACTTGAAAACATCTTATTTTTGTGGGATTTTTTTTTCTTGAAAAAAAATATAATTCTAAAATTTATAAACAAAAATACATGCAGAACGAGATTCGAACCCATGCCCGACAGTTCCAGAGTACCTACAATTCCTGCTGTGCCATAGAATCACTTGTCACCCAATAGAATTTCCTCATACAGCATGTAACGTTTTTGGCTCCCATTTTTTTTCCAATTCGCATAATTGAAAAACTGATAAACGCAGCGTTTTGATTGGTTCAATCGGAAAAGACGTAGGTATTTGCCAAAAATTGATCGTTTCGTCATGGGCGGGATAGGCAAAATTATGCAAATTGGAAACTGAGAGAAACCGCGGACGTTACAATTACTGTTTACACCTAAATTTCCGCCCTTTTCCTTAGTTTTTTTAAAATTAATTATAATTGGATAATTATCACATAATTTCGCGCTTGATTTGGACAAAAAATGACCAACAACTCGAGAAAAATTCGGATAAAAAATTTTTGAGCAAATTTCAATCATTATTGAGATAAATGTTAATTTCCACCACTAGGTGGCGTCGAATCACTTTTTAATTGTCATTTTCGTGTTCTCTGAGGTCGATTTACCCTGGAGTGAAATTTTCGAAAAAATTGCAGATACTTTGTTCCCAGTGGCCTAACCCTATCCAATACGATGCACAGGTGCCGTATAAATCTTTTTTCTTTTGTTCTTAAAGCTATAATTTTTTGGGGCACTTGGGCATCGTTATCGATATCGCCGAATTGCGTGAGGGTTTGAGGTTTTTATTAAAATTTACTAATTTGAAATTACTGTGAGTGCGTCATAAATGACGTCATTTTTGAATATTGAATTTCCTAAAACTACTTTTTTAAATTTCAGCTTGATAGGCTTTAGTGGAGTATTTAATTCTACGCATTTTGATATTTTACTTCATTTGAACCGATGGTTAAGACAGTAACCGACGCGTTTCACTGTTTTTTTAGCACCTGTAGTTTGATGAGGAAGAGTCGTACGATGTTGAAATTACAGTATGTTGGAGATAAATGTCTGAATTTGTCAAAAAAGTATCAAAAAGTTTTTTGTATGACGGTACCGGTCCAAAAAGTCGATTTTCGGCTTTTTACCGATAAAATCATTTTGCAAGGAAATATCAGAAATTTTTTATTCTCCGTACGCCCACTAATAATTGGTTTTTCTCTGGTACTATGGAGTCAGAAATTCGATTTAAGGTCTATTTGTTCGAAATCGATGAAATTTACACGTTAAATTTGCCGATTTCGGTATCTTCAGCCTCTGTTAAAATCATTTCCAGCACTGTTATCAAACACTTTTCCCACAAAAATGTCATCTTTGCAATCGATTGAGACGTGTTACTATGAGCTCGGTTTCTCGATATCTGATTTAGTTTTTGATGCACACATGTTCAAAGTTCAGGTACAAAAAACGTCAAATTTCACCATCTAAAAAATATTATATTTAGTGTTTTCGAGACATAAAATTATTATATTTTTTCAATCAAAGATTGTTTTTATTCGACGNGTCGTGTTATTTACAAAACTGTATTTGGAATCATCCACTATGCTAGTGATTCTCGCAGGTAACGACCTGGAACGCTCCAATCACGGCCCGACCCCTCCACTCACCTTCGACACACCCAGTTTTACGTACCTACTCCTTCAATCTTCACATTTGTTAATCATCTTTTTTGCTGTAGAGGCCTCACCCGAACCAAGCCACAAATCGTCGAACAATTCGCTTTGTCTTCTAACAAAGCTAGCGTTGCGCGACAAAAACCCAAAAAAACAAAAACTCAAAATTGTGATACAGCTGGAGCTCCAGCCAAACATCTCCACCACTCTGAGAAAGATACTAGTTCGACCCTACTGCAACTAAGCAGCCAAAGACTTCGTTCAAATAAACCTAGAGAGCTTTTACCGAATTCTATGCCTTGTCGGCGTCTCTTGGAGGCCATGTCAACTTTCCATTTTTACCCAAATGGTTTTGAAATGGTTATGGGTGGGAAAAGCCCTCAAGGCCAAAAACGATATCACTCCACTCAGTCTTGAGAGATAAAACAGTGTCGACTCATACTGTCAGCTGAAGCCAAATAGACGTGTTGACAGTGAACTAGAGAGTTTGTTGAAAATGTTGATTCGGCGCTTCTTAGGGGCCATAAGTCAACTTTTTATGGTTGAGGCCTAACCATGAAAACATGCTCAACATATAATTTGCAATTTTTTTTCAATTTTCTCAAAAATCTTCTGGTGACGCTCATAATCATGGCCTCGACACAAAAATACCCTTACCCCTGGTGGTCCAAAAAATTTCGCTGTGTCTCTGGGACTCGCCTGCCTGCCTCACGCTTACTGTAACCGCAAGATAGATACAATAGTTGATACACAGCCCACCTTTCGTCTCGAGACATTATTGGATCTGCTCCTGTGCCAGTTTCCAAACAAATTATCAGATCTCAGACTCGTCTTCCTTATGTCATGGTTTTAGTTTTCCCCATTTTTAAAACCCAACTTTTAGTCGCTCAAAAATTGTCTCGCCTAGTAAGTCACACAAGTATCTGTAAACATTTACTTAAGATCTTCGTTAAAGTAGACATCAACTATGAGCACTTCTCATCAAAAGCCTACTCCTAAAAAGTACATAGGCGACCACCAACCTCATCCTCCGTACATAAAACTTATCTAGCGCACAAGCCCCTACCATACAAAGTCATTAAGACATGGTCCGCTATGTTACAAATAATGGGCGTTTAGCGACATCAAGATCGTCACTCTACCGCTATTCCAATATTTCGAATTCCGACTCGTCTAGAGGGCGCAAGACAACGAAGACCTTCCAATTCCACTGGTAACCTTGACCCTTTAGTGCAACCTTCTTTTCCGCGAACGAAAATACACGCACAAGGCGCCATGCGCGCCTAACTCGCACGTGTCCAACTCCCAACTGGTAAGCACGCAAAACCCACGCATACCAGCCGTAAGCAGCAGTGTCTCATCTCCTTACCCAGTGACCCCGGCAAATTAAAGGCACCTCCGACGAGCCGTCAATGGCGAATACATGACACTGGGGCAGAAAACTTAATTTCATTCGGTCCGTATGCCAAGAAATTTTTCATCGCGGTTGCTTCGAAAAATTAAAAAAAAATTTACTTTATAATTCTAACACACTACAATAATAAGAGACGACCACTCTCGGATCCGATCACCAAAGTCGCTGAAGTGAAAACGTTTTACGAGAGGTTCCGTTCAATAAGATATAGACTCGATATATGTTTTCTTAATCTCCCATCTAATTGCCCGGTGATATGTTTTCCTCGAAACCACTTCATTGCTCGTTAGTGTTAAATATACGGACCAAATGTTCGATTAGGTTGTACATAAAAAAGATTAAAACTCACAGAACAGATTACCACCTCTCCGCGACCTCCCCTCTCCTCTAATCATAAATCAATCCATCCGATTATCTAGTAAAAAATCTATAGACTAAAGACCACAAAACTTTATAATCTCGTGTCAAGATTTCACGCACAACTCACTCTGTCTTATTCCCAACGATAAACATGCGCGCGCCATTATATACCATTGATGCGCACAAATGAATTATCTACGAAAAAGATGCAAAAATGTCTAACAAAAAACGATATCCTGAAAACTACTTCAATTACAGTGTAACTTGCTGTGATCTCACCTCATGCTTTCCTGTAATCTTGACGGACACCCCATGGCTAACTTCAATTAAACTTATTTGCAAGCAAATCCCGATATCTAGAACACTATTCGATGTCAATTGAGGTTTTGAGGCAACCATGATACTTTGCTCCTTCTGCTTTCGCTAATAGTTAAACATGCGTATTTACACCCTTCCGGACACCTATTATTTACCCTCAGGTAATAGCTGAAACAGAAAATCAATACGTTTGCTTTAGATCGAACACCTGACACATCAAAAACGTACAGAAACAAAAGTAATTTAGGCAAAAACGGCTCTCAGAAAATTTCTCCTAACAACCTGATCTCGATCTAGTCATATACACCTAGTGTATTCGGACTACGCTCAAATCCAATTTCTTTTATGCTCGTCAATCAATTTCTTGATGTGCTGCCGCTTCGTCGATCAATCACTAATACCTTCAGCATTTAGCCATCGTGCCGCTCGAAAATAAACTACTGCCCAGAGCACAACCCCTCAAATTCAAATTTCAGCTCTCATTCCCTTCTCTAAAATAACTGAGAGACACACGCGGCGGTGGCCATCGTGTTACCGCGATACCAGATTAGTCTGATCGGATAATTCACTAAAAATTTAAATTGAACTCAGTTGTCCTAATCACAGTTACTATGCTCGCCACCCACATGAAACCCCGTATTATTTGTTGAAAACCCTTCATCACTGTTTATCTAAAACCGTGTTTCAAGACGATAATGACAATAAAAGGAAATTTGAAAGTGATACAAATTACTTCAAAATAAGGTTGAACGATCCCCACGGCAATTTCCACTGCCAACCATCATGCGAACCGATACCACTCACGATTTACCTCGTCTCCAACATCTTATATATACTACTCAAACCTGTTGGCCTCTCCTTCTCCCAGTTTTTTTAAGATTTACTTACATCGTTCCAGCTCAATTACATATACCGATTTTCAAGTATCACCAGCTTGAATAGAGTGCAACCCACCCCCTCTCACTTTAAACATTGCCTTGTTTTAATAAATATTTTTAATTCAACACCCTAAAAACTCTTTATCGCCGTTCGGCCAAAGACATCAATAAATCATCGCGATAACATTACAACTAAAAAGTAAGATTACGTTAGGTAATACCCCTTCTAAACATTTCGTTTTGAAATCTCAAGTTTGGAAATACACTATGATAAATCAACAAGATTGAAAGTCATAAATAATTACATTCTATCCTGGATCTATAAAGTATACGTTAAGCGATAATATCAAATAGATACAATTCTCCAAAGATAACCCGCAAAGGAGGAGCCCGCTAGGTCCAAATAAAAAGATAAAATTCGACAAAATCGATAGCCCGATTCCAATGACTGAGGCCGCATTCATCTTCGCCTAGCGTTAACTGGACACTGCGTCCCATGAAATGACGGTTAGTTTATTTATTCTATGTTGAGGTCACAAAGTAGTTTCCCGAAGAAATATATGGGTTCATAATCGCGAGTGGTGGCCAATTATCAGCAAGGTGCTAGACTTCAAAAAACAATTTGTTTAGGGTTCACATGTCATTTGCATGCACAAATGAAGTGTCCAGTTGTTATTTTTGATAAAAATAGAACACGCAAAGAGTGTTCTGGTAACATCGGGTCTGATAAATCTACTTCACCTATCGAAAATCATATCTCCGTACATATAAAAGTCTATTCCGGAATATCCACTGCCAAATCGCAGATTAAACAGAAATCTTTTTAACCTAATACAAAATGAATAAAAACAGCAATTTAGAGCTTTCTTATTAGTTGCTTCTATTCAAATAACACGCTTATTTTATAATATGCAGCAGCGGGCGCGGTAATGCTATCCTCATGTAGAGTTCAACCGCAAAATGAAACAAATTCTCCAACGTTTGTTGAGCCATTAATGCCAGCGCTTAATTTTCACTTTATCAAAAATACTCTTCATATCAATAAAGAGCTTCTTGAATTAACGGAAAAGTTCATTTTTTTCTCATCTTTTACGATCTGACCTAGCGTTTAACATAATATCTTCTTCCGTCCATTAGATATCGCATTGTTTCACGGCGACTGCAGAGTTCTTGTTGCTGCATTGAGATAATTAGTCATTTTCAATAATCAATTACGTAACCAATGTTACCGCAGTTCGTTTACTGTGATTTCTAAAAAACATTTAAATGATATAATACGGCCACAACCATTACACAACAGTGTTGATAGAACAATATTTTTTTCCATTTCTACGTTTGATCTATTTATACACAAGTTATAGACCGTCTCAAAGTTGAAAAATACCAAGCAATTACAGACGAACATGAAAAGCCAATTTTAGCGCCAATTTAGGCTGGTTGGATCACTTTTTGAGCGATTTTGATAACTTATCCTGGCAAGAATATTTTTCCAACATACCTAGTATCAATCATTGAATAAACCCAAGAACGAAAATATCAACGCACCTCTTAATTCACGCGTAGATGCTTGAAAACCATTTCAAATTTGTCACTATTTTTCAAGGTAGAATTTCTCGGATAATATAAACTTATTAATTTAAAAGTACTCCTAGAAAACAATAAAGTATACTTATACGCCCGTCGATCTTGGTATCTTTGTGATTTCTTCTCACGTCCAATCTTGGATAAGTGGTGACACTTAGCAGGTGTATCATTTTAGAATTCGATCATTATCATTATCAGAATGATTTAACTTTGGAAAAAAAATCACTGTTCTAATCTGAGTACCTAGGGTTTGTTCCAACCCCGACCATTTAAAGGGTATGCTCCAGCCGTCTGCTCAAATACCTAACGAAGTTAATGTAGTGTAAGGCTGTGAAAGGCCTGGACGGAGGGGGAGACTAGATCAAGTCTACCGCAAAAACCAGCGCCGCAAGTGGGCATGTTCTCTGTAATAAAGCAAGCTAGTCCGATTACACTTTCGATAGCTCGTCAATTTTAATAATTCGTTAAACAATGTAAAATTTACACGTATTTGAAGCTGTGTCCTATGATTTACGTGGCTGTCACGCTGTGAATTTGATCAATATACCATATAGCCCATCATTTAAAAGGCGACCGACGCCCGCTCTGTGTGTCTTATCGCCCGCCCCTGCTGGCCTCCCGTGCCTCCATCCATGCCAGCCTTACAATGAGTCAATAAGCCTCGTTTTGGCGCTGAAGTGTTTGCAGGCCCTTGCTTGCATAAAACGCCCAACTACTTGAAACCCCTTCTCTCGACTACCTTTGCCTTAAGGGGTCACCCCTCCCATAGAAATGAACCGGCTGAACCAACAAATCATTTCCCCGACGAAGTTAATTTTACTAATTTATTACTGAAATACCTGGACAATTTGAAAATGACTGGGTATATTTTAACCTCCATGAACTAGCCCCTCAGGGATATCCTATCTTTACCATCAATTCTTTATCTTTATATTATTTCCTATGTTTTCAGCTACAAAATTTCTTTAATCTTGAAAACAATGTAAGAAAACACGCTATTCGAAGGAGAAAATCATATATAAGCTTTCAGAATAGTACATCCGTTCCTTCGCGCGGGTCTCAGCAGTCATTCAATAATCGTTCCACTAATGTGACTAAATAACCAGGAAAAAAATAGGCTTTTCGCCGCCAGCCCGTTAAAATGCAGTCGCGCAAAAAATTGTTTTTGGGTTTCTAGAGCGAAATTTCATTCTCGAATTTCAAAATGATAAGGACAATCCCGGACAATGCGTCGCGTTCTTGTGGTACATCAATAAAATCGAGAAAAAATTAATAGGGCATCCTCCAAACCAATTCACGAGAACTATCACGGCTTTTGCTACAAAATTGACTACTCTACTTCCCCGGGCCTATCGACGGCTCGTTCCCCTTAATTGTCGACAACAGTGATCCCTTGAATTACTGACTTTGGGATGTGAATTTAGGTTTCAATTAATCGCCACCAGGCTAGAACCTATCTCAGTATCTTACAATGCATCATGTTTCCAGAGATATTTGCCCCTCAGCAAAAACAGTGTAAAACGGCATTTCCACCGAGGACCTCCCTGAAAGCCAAAAATGAATAGGACACCCTAACAGATAGTTCATTCATGTCTCACCGCAATCCTAACCCAACGAATTAAGCTTCCAAGGGAGGTAGCAAGCGGAATTGTGGCAGACCGCGTCAGATTTAACTTGATCGAAAACATTAGTTGGGTTATTCTTTTGTGCATACAAGCGGTTAGCTGACACCACAAAAATGTTCATCAAGCTCATTAAAATCATTCGTTCTATCTATTAAGGAACTATTTGAGTTCAACACTTTCTATTTTAGCAGATCCGAAAATTGTTCTGGAAAACAATGTCAAAGCCATTAATGAAAATTTTAAGCATTTTGTCGTCCCAAATATTCTTTCCTGATGAATATTCTAAATGAAATCTGACATAAAAAACAAAAAAAATAGCCCCATATTAGACGTATTATTTCATCAGCATGGTCTACACATATTTCTTGACTGGCTCCCGTTTGAACGAAATCATCGAAGTTCTTTTGGCATCCTTGTGTGTCGACTCTTTAGAAATTACGAAAATCTTTCCCAAATCAAATCTCAAAAATGTAATTAGTAGTCTTTGAAATCTCTGGTAAAAAAGATCAGTCCGAATCACTGGAAATTTCCTGTATCTATTTGTTCCCATTCAACCGTATGCAGGAGGGTCAGTGAATATCGTCATCTCTGCAACTTCTGCATAATGTACAACACTGCTTAAGGAACGGTTGCCCGCATTGGCCAGCAATTTTACTAAAAATTTTATATTTAAAAAAATACTGTATAAAAGCGCGCGGTGTACTAGCCTACTACTTTAAAGGCAGGACATTTCTAATACTTTACAACCACTGAAGGTCATTTTTTTTCCTATAAAACTGTTTCCTATATTTCATGGAAAAAAAAACTTCTCATAATTTAAAGAAATATTTTAAGCCATGCTGATAATGATCTCCCGCACAATTAGTGCATACATGGCCCGAACAATTCCGAAAGGTTTATAAATAATCGCCTTTAAAAAAAGAAATCCACATCGGTCAAGTTGAAATGGAGTTTTAAGAAAACGTGTTTGATATTTACCAGATACTCATAAGTATGAATAAACAATTTAAAAAAAAAACCTTTGCAACGTACGAACCACTCAATTTTAGATATACAAAAAATTAAAAACAAACTTTTCACATTTTGCTCTTTCATAAAAATTACCCGAAAAAATAGTAACCAATCACCATCCACATCGCCTGCCTACCCCTTAACATCTGGAAGTCAACTAAAATTCTCAAACCTACAAATATTAACATTAAATTCAATATTAGGTCATGAGATTGAAACATGAGGCAACATCCAACCTCGCACCCTTCTCATCTATGAAACTGGAAACGAGACTAGTTCGCCGAAAACTGCCAATCAACGCAAACGTTACAAAGTGAAAAATCAAGTTTTAAATTTAAATGCATTGTTATCGTCTCGGTCCCAGTCCCGTAAAGTTGTTCCGAAACACCCGTTTTGACCTAACATCCTTCATTCCTCAGCCAAAGTTCCCTCCAAGAAAAAACATAGTTTCTCCCACAATCCGGAATGTAATTTCGGATTATCGGAAGATCTCTAGTCCGATCTGAGTTCGCAAATAGCTTAAAAACATTTTTCACAAACCTGAAACCAACACATGTCGTAGAAAAAACAATTCAGTATCAAAATTTCCCCAGAATGCGAGGCACGTTTCCCTTTTATTAAACATTTGAGATTAATTGCATTATAGGTCTTTGAATATTACCAGCTCAGTAAGAAAACACACTTAAAAAATGCTTCCAATTACGGCCAATTCACTTCTGCCCTCTACTTTTGTTTCGTTCATTATGGATCTAATATGCGTGCATTTGAGTCTCTATTGAAAACTCAGTCGTATCACGTCGTGTCCAAAGCCCGTAAAAATTATCCGTGTGAGACACCCCATTACTGGAGGCATTGGTTGGATCAGGATATCGCCGCCGCCTTTGTAACGCATGTCAGCAATAAGCACTTAAAACATGTAAAATTATCAGCAGTAAAAGATAAATACTCTACTACCATCATAAAAGAACAGTATGTTTTGACCGCCGCATCTCTGAAGCAGATAGCGTCATCAATAACGTTGGTTCTAGTAATTATTAAAATCAGTGCCGTCTTTCAGTCATTAGCGAGCCACAACTCAAAAATAGTCATGTGAAATTCGTGCGGTTTATACATATCGAATGAAAATATTGACGTCCTCGCAGAACGTAGTTTTTAAAATTAAGAAATGTGACTCGATTAACCACCCTCAACGCATCTGAAGCCTCAAACTCGTCACTCGTTTAACTGCCCCATCAAGTGTTCTTTGCGCCAATCCGTTGCGCAATCGCCTTACCCCCACTTTTAGTACCGTAAGCAATACATGTAATGAATGAAAATTTAACAAAGGTATCGATTCAAGTTATATAGATAATTGACGATATTGTGCGTTTTTTAACTTCGAAAATTTACTGTTCTACAGTCTATTTTGCGAAAACACATCAAAAAAAGCCTTTGAAACCGGCAATTCAAGAAAAAAATACTCGACGACCTTTTATCCCATTACAGTACAATACCCCAATAGTTATCCACTGTGGATGACCCGTACTTTCCAGAAAATAGAGGTGTAACAGATTACTACTCCTTTTTTTTTAAATTGCTTAAAACCTCTACGCTATACTGAAGAACGAAGTGCAACGTCGCGTTCCTGTTAAACTTTTAAAGGGCTTCTATTCATCTACACTCAAGAAGTCCAAAAGCGATCACCCTACCTCCAATTAGAAAATAACGGCTTTGGCTTCAACGTAAACAAATAGCATAAATAAGTAATCGCGGGGAAAATTCCTTTAAGGCGCCAAGTAACCCTCCTTAATTCAAGAGTTTGAACCTCTCACATCCCTCATTTCACACAAACACCGTGCACGTGATCTACCTTTGTCGAGAAATAAGGAATCAAATCACGGTAACAGCTTATCTGCATGAAAGCTATAGTCTGATTCGATTTCGTCACGCCCACCGGTGATTTTATTGACTTTGGTGTAGATGTCAAAAAAGTTCTAAAAAACGTTTGAAGTTGCGACCCAGCGCTGATCTCTTGACTGTAATTTGACCTACTTTCTTCAAAGTTAACGGTACTATCGTTTTCAAAAAGTACTCCTCGAAATCACGTCGGAAGAACGCTAAAAAAAACATCCGTACGAACTATTCCCAGGCTTAGGGCATACGTAACCGCGCCCGTCACGTTCAAGAGTAAAGCAATTCTAAGAAAGCATAAAAACTCAAATATCGGCATTACACGAAAGAAATGCGTAAGGCGAAAGAAAGCAGAGAAGGAAGCACCGAAAATAATTATACAAAAAACTAAGACCACTACATGAAGAATCGATGATAAACATTGAATTTTTGCCAGAGCCAATACCAACATCGTCGACGGTTTAATATTCTTATAATTCGAAACAGACAAAATTAACTGCCCAAATCGTGTTATGCTTTGCAACTTGTTTGGAAATCGGCCGTAATAAGAGAAATTTTTAGATTTCCTCCATTGATAATTTTATACATTTTATTCACAATGTTTTACACTAGGACGTAGAAAAATCGCTGAAAACATAGAATCATATCGAACAAAATATGGTGATAATGAATATCTTATCGTTATATAATGCTAATCTCCAAACGACCAACGCCACGGATGGCGCAAGACACTAGGCGTCCAATATTGATCGCCACATACGGGAGTTAAAGATCGTCCCTGTTTCCTTAGTAAATGGCATCTAACCCGCTCTTCGATTCTTTAATAACGCCGAACGTTTGACAAATACGTCAGACCCTACAATGCATGAGGCAGGTGACTGTTGGGTTGCCGTTTAATTTTGCCACTAGTGATACAATCACCCGCCCAGCCGCACGAGCCGCTTGAGTTTAAGCTCGGTTATGCCCGCACTTCTATGTACGTAAGATTTTTCGTACATAATTCTAAAAATCTCAAATGTTGTAACGAAATATACACATAGCAATCGTTTTTTAATTGAACATTCATCCAATAAAAGAAAGAGAAACCATGATACTTGTCATTGTCTGACATTAGCGCCAAAAAAAGCAAAACATAGTGATATCGTATAGTTAATACTATATAAACAGTGGTTGAACACACTTAACTCTCTCAAATCCAAACAACTCTGGACTCACAATCTTTACTCATGTGCACCTGGCGGCCCATGGTGTTCTAAGATCACAGCGTAATGAACCTCGTTTCATTACTCCAAACATAATATTTCACCAAAAATATTTTGTCAAACGACCAATGTCAGGAAGCCAACTCTTCTCTCAGTGTTCCCAGCTTCTTTCGAGCCCTCACATTCGAAAAATGAAGCACATTCTCCCGTAAATTCTCATTTCACAGTACCCTTGAAAACCCTCATCCATTTGCAGTCTGCGGCGAACTGCCAAAAAACGCCACGTAAATGTTTTTATGATTTGAACCCGGTTGTCTGCCAAAACAATTTTTCCGAGCAATTGCAAAATTTCAGACCTGGGCAGAGAAGACCTTTTCGAGGCGTAATGTCAGAAAAAACAAGAAGAAACACAGAAAAAATACTAGCACTTAGCAACAAAATACGCCAAACGAGAAGTGAATAATAATTATACCAGGTGTATTAAACATTGAGTTTTTTTCGATAATAAACCCCCTGGAGAACTAATTCTCCGTGCGTCTTAGTCTCAATTCTCGTGTCGCTATGTGTCCACCCCAGGCAGTGTAAGCCAACTACAAAAAAGTTTAGGCACATTCTCGACAGCAAGCTGAAACATCTACAAACCTGGGCTACTCTGAATCATTCCTCGAAGCCCTGTTGCAATATTTCGACGAAAATGTCAATAGAACACACATACCCTAAGCTCAATTTTCTATAAGAAAAGTCCACACATTTTTAAGGTGAGCGCTCAATTGAGGGGGGAAGTTTCTTTCAACAAACGTCGCCACAATTACTTGTTAGTAAAAAATAACAAAAAACGCTTAACCCCAACACACGATAGAAAGTATCATACAGTCAGAAAACATTTTACGGTATAAGTCACTCGAATAATTTATTTCAACATTTAATATTAAAGTATACTATGTCTTACAAACGTTGTAGATTCACAACTGGATAACTAGAAATTGTGCGCTCAATTACGAATCACCACACTTCGAGCCCCGCGCGAAGCCCGGCACGAAAAGTCGGTTTAGAGGCGTAGAACCAGGTTGGTAATTCGCGAACATAATTTATGTTGTTATTAATCACATATTTCGGGATCAAAAAAGCTAACATGTATTAGCCCGCGGCCCGCCGGAGGCAAAATACAGCTATTTATTACTAAAATATTTTCGGCCAACTTTTCCATAATTACTTACGATATAATAAAACCTTCTATAGAAAAGATTTTTGTTTAAACAGAAAACGTACATAACACTGATCACATTGTCTCAGATTATAGCTTGAAAGATTACATCACACTTTTCCTGCGAGCATATATCGGAAACTCAATCACAGCTAGAGACAAAGCGCATAATGTGTTATAGACAAATTGGAAAATTATTTATTGGGGCACGCCAGTCCACGACAAAATGAGGAGGCGATTGGGGCGTAGTTATAAATGAGCTATCGAAATGTTCTGCTCCCAGCTTATGACCCAAAATAGTTCTACCATCCAACCGTTGTATTTGAATTCCCAATGTTTAGGCACGACACATGTTTGTTCCTACATTCTCAACGTAAAGTGCCCACGGCACACGTAATAATATTCTAAAATTTCTGAAGAAAAAGCTAAGCCAGCCAGCAATCGAGGCGAATACGCCCGATCCTGACGCTACCATCAAATCACGCCCTGGTGTGGATCGATAAGTCTGTGCGTCAAGTTGTAATGGCCGTGCCAAACGTTAACTAAATAGCTCAGCAGTTTTTTATGTCCGCATTAGTGATTCTTAACGAGTACCGTTATTTTGGTACCCCGATCGTTTCATTAATATCACCCGATTTCATTGTGATTCATGCCCATGAAGCTAATTAACTACAGATTAACCGACCAAAAGACCACCGAGTCCGAAATATTAATTAACGATAAACGCATCGACTCTGTACGCCCGAGAGTGTGCACCTAAACTCTCGAACGCTGCCACCCAGTCAATGGGCCCTAAATCATCCTCACCCGAAGAATGCTGCTTCGCGAAATGCCAGCGACAAGCGACTACTAGGAGAAAGTTGAGCGTGCGAATAAACATCACCGCAGTCGAGCGACGCGAGAATTAGAATGATCAGATCTAATTGTTTTGAGCTGATTCTGACCCGGATCTGTGTGTTTGAATATGGTTGAAGCCTGCTGCCCAATTCTCATGCTATCTTAGAGATCCTGGACTCGATCGTAATCGCTCCATCAACGTATGCATCTCTATGTAAAGTGGACAGCTCCTATCACCAGTTATAGCAAAATAAGAATTGGCCTCTAACCGTCCACGTGCATACACCTGGCTCTGTAGATAAAGCCAAGGTTCTATGCCTACAGACTTAAAGTTTCTCCCACAATATTGAACCTTTTAGAAAGCTATGTATCGTATAAACGAGTATCAATTCTGTCATGTAAGCATTAATAAAGTTGCATTTGTATTTGCACTAAGTTTCCGACAAAAATATCTAAGCTCAAAAGACTTACAACCCTTCCACTGTCCACCGCAAAAATTCAAGGAATATGTGTAAAGCATAAAAATTACATGCTGTTTTGACTAAAAACAATCAAAAATATTGATACGAGAAAGTAAAGAGGAGTTCCAGGACAGGAAATAAACGTTTAAAAAGTTGCCCTGATTAGTGGCAATTTTCTACACTAAAAAATCTGGCCTGCCGCTAACCAACAGTGCATTTTACATACAAATTAATCATATTGCCACCCGTGTCTATTTCACAAAACAAAAAATTTGCGGATCTAGTCGGTCGGCTTTCTCAGTCACCAATTGGCCACGCACAAAATTTATCTTAGCATCCAATGTGGGACGATAAACACCAAAGCGTGAAAAGCTAAAATCGGCACCGATTAAGATTTTGCCATAATTTAAATAAAGCACATGTCATCAAGGCTGTCTCTAGCACTCCGACTCAGCACTCCTCCGATTCACACATAATACTGTGTCGTAAGACCCAAATAAAAAGAACAAAAAAGTGACATAATTCTTTGTTATAGAGGCGCCTCATGCATTGACAGATTTGCATTTTCTTCAGATTTTTGTTCTTGATGGAAAACTTTCTGCCCACTCAAAACTTTTCAGACAACTAAAAACTTCAACACACAGTGCCAACTTTCAGCTCACTTTCCGCTAAGCTGAATTTCTTCAATGATTAATCTTTAACTTTATAAATCGGCCCTTGAAAAACACGTAAAACGCGCTTGTTTAATAAACGTTTCCCTTGAGTTCCGCGCAAACCCATAATATCATTCAAAAAGTCATGATTCAGAGTCTAAGACAAGAGCGAAGAAAACAAAACAACAAGCACCATTAGATATATCAGTAAAGAACCCATTCGGTCCAAATTTTCAGCTAAGGATCATCCAAAAGATATGCAAACCACTCTAAACCATAAATAACAACCAAAATCCAACAACTACCTTTCTATTAATGCGACCGAACAAAAAATGCACCTCAACCATTCTACCACGCACTGACAACAAGAGCCAAAAAGAACATAATAAGGTCTCTGGCGAAACCTGTTAAACGTGCCATGTAAATTTTTTACAAATTGTTGTCCTACCCAGGCCGACAACTTGGCCTGAAAACACAAATTTCACTTTGTAAGCCCGGCCAAAAGAATAACTCCGCAGACCCAATAATCCCAAACACCACGTTGTTACCACCAACTTGATAAACTGGGCGCTACTCCACTCTGAGTAAAACCAGCCTCAACTCCAGTCATATACCTGAGATAAATTTCCGTCTCCAAATATATGAATAATATTATAGTCTCTGCCGTAATTATTCACGTCTAACCCGCCTCTCCCACAAGAGCAAACCGCACAGCCGCCCCCATAACGACTACCCATCCTCACCCTCGAATCTGATCCTCTTAAAAAACGAGTTCGAGAGAGTACAGCGCATTAAGCTTACCAATTAGAAGGCATAATCCAAAAGTAAATTCAACAAGAAAAGCCGAGATTAACAAATTATCAAAACCGGCAAAACTCAAGGTGCGGGAAACGCCGAGACGAAACATGAACTCCAACATAACACTCGAAAATGCTCTAGAGAGCTGCGTCCTCAAAATAATTCGAAAAATTTAAATATGGTCAGTTTCCGGTTGGTCTCAATCAATGAAGAATTCAGGCAAGTGTTATAGTTTTAAATACCTACTTACAAACTTTTGATGCAAAAATTTGCGTCGAAAATTGTCTGATCCGAAAATAATCTACAGATATAGCTGTAGGCATTAAATAACTTGAACCTCGTCCAAATCTTAATCGTTGCTTATTTCGTTTCTTAGGTCCCAATTATATAAAGTAAACGCCCAGCCAATTCGTCTCCCGATCGATGTTAGAAACCAATAAATAGCTGGAAGATAAGGTCGATAATCCAATAAGGGGGTTGAAAAAGCGTTCAACACCACGAATGGTAACGGGCGTCCCGCTAGCAGACTCCCATTCCTTGACTGTACTCCGAATGAAACTTTGCCAAATCGATTTGATTATCGAAACTTCGAACTCGATAAAATGCAATTACTCCATCCCATGGCCAGGAATCAAATCAGAATAAATAGAAAAACATGAACCAGGGGGATACATCGGGACCAAAAGGAAAAGTGGCTGGGCATAAAATGACTTCCGTAACGAGAAGTGTTCACATTACCAAAGGATTAACAGTAGACCAGCGCAAAGAAGTAAATAGCAAAAATTAAATAGACTATCAACCCAATCACCATAAAAATCCAAAAAATAACATTGAGAAATGGAAATCCAAATACGAAGCAGTTTATTACGCACCTCAAAGCATTTAAAATTATCTTATGATACACTCAGCATGTCACATTATACACAGTCAACTCATCGATACGTATTCTAAGGCCCCAGTTGAAATAGTTTACCAAGTCCCATATTTTCTAATCTAACCAAATTATTACCAACGAAAATGGGTCTCAAAAATCATTGAAAATAGATCCACTGTCAATCGATCATGCGATGACATGATCTATCTATTCTTCTCGCAGACAACGCGTCGAACGCCTTGGACCCCTTATTTCAAAAATTTGGTTCTACATGAAGAAAATCGGCATAAAACGAAATATTAAAAATAGGTCATAGTTGAGAGACATTGTCTCGTAAGAACTAGATAGGAATCATGCCATGGCATCGACTGAACCTGGATCTATTTCAAAGATTTTGGACCTCTTCAAAAATTGGATAATGAATGCGTAGGTGCAGAATGACTGCAAAAAATCAATAACGTTAGCTGTATTGCAGGTGGACAATCCGTATATATCATAAAGCATAACATCAAAAATGTCGCAAGTCAGACCGTTACACAGGGTACCACTCGCACTTATAAAAAACTCCATCACACTACGGCCAATTAGACGATAGACGCGATATGTGCATGGCATCATTTACACTGACGCACCAAATAATTTCTACGCCCCCGGTAACAAGCACCGTACCATAAGTCAACGAGCACTTTTTCAAAAATCATAAAAGCCAGTACCCCCACTATCCGATAAAAAAAATTAAGGCTGAAGCGCACATTCGAGTTTAAAAATTATTGCCCAACCTAATTTTTTATTAATAACAATATATCGATTTTAAAAGATGGTCAAAACCACGACAGCATTCGCGCCCGCCGGAAGAGACAGTTCATTTTTGTCTAATATTTTCAAAACCCATTACATCAAGTTAACATTTAAATCACATAAAGTATTTAATAAATTTCTTGACACACCAGTATAAACAAACAATTACGACTGAGAATTAATGCGAGATTTTATATTTGTAAAATTTCATTTCGACAAAAAATTTCTATTTTCTCAATAAGCTAGTGTTTGTCTCTAAATAAATACTGAATTACAAAATTGTAAAGAAATTCAGAATGATATTTTCGGAATGTACGTTTTTCTACTTGCTAATTATGAGGCTGCGGGCTAAAAGGCGAACAAAAGCGCGCAATTAATGGGTGTCGATTTTTGTTATACATCCTTATTCGAAGAATAAATCTGAAAAGCAGAAAATATTAGAGGGCACGCGGAAGGAATTGATTTCCACAGCCGGACATTGTGGCGCGGGCGAAGCGTCCATACCGTGTACCCGCATATCAGGGCCCGGTGTTCATGTCAAACAAGATAAAGCAAAATAATACAAACAAATAAATAATTAACCGAAAGGCTGATTGGATAAACCTTCAGAGAGAAAATATTTAATACGTAAGCAAAATATACGGTTAAGTGGGTTGAATATATATCATCCGATTCAAAATAATTTAAAATACAAGTTAATTTTCAGGTTTTCTTGCGTCGAAATTCTCAATAAACTCACTCACCGTAAAAGCAGCCCCGTCGGCAAAAAATATAAGCAGGGGATTTGATTTTGTAGAAGATGTTCGAGTATGCGAACAATTCGTATCAGTGAGGGATTCTAAATCATAGATAACAACATCGTAATTTAATGCGAAGCTTTGTGAGACAAAAAGTGCTCGAAAATACACCTTCCTCATTTACAAGCGCTATAGCCTTCAAAAAAATCCTCTCACCAACATTAAAATTCTTAAGATATCTGAAATCCCTGTACAATGAGTCTACTGATATACCCGGTATGATACAAAAAAGCTATTGCACCATAAGCATGTCGAGAGTGGTTTGAGCTCGTTTCCCTACTCAAAAGAGCACTACAAAAATTTTTTGTTTGTCTGTTCGAGAGGTATATAAACCACAGGTAATAAATCAAGCCATTTAATTCATATATGAAATTCAAGACAATTCTTGTATAACATTGCAGTGAATCGCTCAAAATAAAAATTACGGTAAATCTAAGACCAGATACTCGTGGTCGAAAAACACGGTCAATCTCAGCCTTGACAATAGTGGTACGATGAGTGCCGTACGAGGTACAAAACGCATGCGTTTATCGGGACTGGCAATATTCGGGATAATGGGGGTGCTATCCCCTGTATATAGATATTGTTTTTTTAACAGAAGAACGTAAAGACAAATGGGGATTTTCACAATACAAGAAAAAATATGAAAATATAATAATATGAAGAATGTCCTGGCTACAAGTTGTAATCTCAGGCGTTTCAGCTCAAGCGGTTGACACCTGAATAATGCAGAAATCCAAGATCGACGAAACAACAGCCAAAGCATGATACATTCAAGAACAGACATGATTTTACGATCTAAAAATTTTTTGGACATAGGGCAACGTCTATGCTTGAAAACCTATGTCGACCTGGGCTGGTCCACCAGTCGACGAACTTGGACAAGTGTAAAGCGAATACAAGAGTGCTTGACAATGTGCAAGAACCAACAGGAACGACTGCATAAAGAATTACAAGATATAGATCTCACAGAGCAAAAACTTCAGGAAAAATGGAAGGGAGATTTCCCTGAATCCATTTAAAATGTGTGAAATACGACATTAGAACAACGGTGATTTCTCCACCAATTAGAGCACCTATGAAAAACTTTCACACGTTAATCTCTATGACCTTTAGAATTCTGCTTTCAAACTGGTGGAATCTATAGACCGACACATCTGCAACGCATGATTAAGGTCCCAAAAAAAGTATAGACCTTTTGCGTTTTTTCGAATAAACGACTAGAGAGCGCAACAGAAGAAAACGCCAAAATAAATAAAACATAATTGCACCGTGTTAAAAACCAACTCGATGCAGATCTAAAATAAATGAAAACTGACAGCGTTTGAATTCAAAAACTTACAAATTGAAAATGTGACACCTTTATAGAATACAAAAAAATGCATTCCCATAAAAATGAAAAGGACAAATCCCCATAAAAAATAATAATTAAATTTTCTTGAAATTTAAGAAAAACAATAGTCTTAAGCCTGCCCTACATTCTGCAGTAGTAGTCATAAAAATGACCAAAAATTGTTACGGTTTTGAAACACCGACTGCAATGCAAACGAACCAAAGGACAACAAAAAATTTGCGTTGGTTTTCGATTTTTTTCTAATATCTCGAAATCATGTTCAAAAAAATCATGTTGTGTCGAACCACAGCTCCAAATACCGATAGAACGAATAATCCAACGTTCTATTTCAGATGTCCCACAGCTTTTTTTGAGACCACTTTTGAGAAACGACGAGCACAGTGTTTTTTCGGGCCATTTTCATGTGACCTCTAGAATATAATCAATTCATTATTTTGATTGAGGGTCGAAATTGCAAAAAAAAAGTAACGGCCCACGCTGGAAGAATTATTTGGGTTGTGAAACAGTTGCAAATTGACCGGCTAATGTTCAATTAACCTGGCAAGGCGATAGATTCTGAAACGTAACTGTCCAAAAAGACGGTGGGTTTTGCCATGTTTCTAAACCAAATATAGCACTTACGACAAACAACCGCCACTGAAATTGTAAGCGATAAAAAGGAATTTAAATAAATCCACGGCAAGTCCTAAAAAAGATAACGCGCACCCCCAAAATCATAACCAAGGTATCCCACTTAAGCCATTTCAGTGTGAATAGTATAACATCGGCGCGTAACAGTATGCCACCACATTTAAATCTTTCTCCAATTGAAAAAAAATGCAAAGCAATCATTAATAAACCCCACCAAAGATCTCAAAACAAAAAATTCCCTAAACCAAAAAAGATAATGATTGTTTCGAAGTAGTAGCATTGATTGTGCCACTATAACTCTCCACTGATTAAAGTAAGAATTAATAAGATAATTAGCACCACTATACGAAAGGTAGAGAATTATTCCAGAAACCAAAAACGGTCATAAAAAAAATAAAAAATAATAAGAACACAGCCACACCTTCGATCTTTGCCAGAGAATTTTATGCAATGACAAGATACAATTCATTCCAAACGCAAATGTTGTTTACCGTCAAAATCAAGATGCAAATAGGCATAAACCAGCCCAAGTCCTCAACAGCAATCTTGCGATATTTGAAACCGACAATTTAAGACCAAATCGAAAAGGGGTACCTCGATGTCGATTTTATTATGCAGCGATCAGAGGAGGGTGTGTAAGATAAGGAAAAAGTCACACGAAAATTTCTTGCTTGAAAAACGAGAGAAATTCAACCCTAAAAAAATTTATTAAACTCGATGAAAAACGAGAGTATACTAGAACACACAAATAAGAACCTGTGAGGCAATGAATCTCGAAATGTACAGAACCCAATTCGACGAAATACTTAACCCAGACAACGAGTCAACCCGAAAGGTTATAAAATCACAACATTATTGTCAACTTAACAATCAATAACACTACGACTACCCCGGAGCAATAATCCGGGCCCTTAAGGCCACTTAAAACTATCTAAAAACATCAATACCGCTAAACTAGTTAATCAAAAATCCAGAGCTTAACAATACGAAAATTTCCACCTTCCACAACGGAAAGCTAGGCGAGATGAGGAACTTAAAAATACCGAAAACACCAATTTTACGGGTAGCCTTCCGTTCACTAGCTTTCGATGTTCAATAATTGCCAGTAAAATAAAAAGAATTCTTTCCCAATTTACCCCTCATTATAAATTAAATGTTGTTTTTTCCAAAATTGACCTAAGTCACATCATTTCACCTAGGCTCAAACCAGAAAAATCGTACTACTTTAATAATGATGTTATTTACGATTATTTATGTCCATGTGAAGCTACATATATAGGTGAAACTCAACAACTTCTACACGAACGCATTTTACAACATCGTCGTAATAAGGATGGTGTTATACATCTACATATAAAAATTGTCCGAAATATATCGAAAAATTTCAAAATAAATATAGTGCTGAACCAGACAACGCACCTAAGTCTATCCAAAGAAAGTTTTCGAAAGTCACTTTTCAGTCGTAGTTAAAAATCTACATTTCAAAAGCTTCGGGAAAACTTTCGAGGGACTACTTATAACACTTAATAAACCTCTCTGAAATACAGGTTCCACATAAGGCTACCATTTATGTGCTCGTAAGATTCAGACAATTCATACGTGGATCGAGCTATAACTAAGCACCCTGATCGTAGCTCGTCACTTAGTTTCGCAAGAAATGCACGTTTAAATTTAAAATGTACATTGCTAATTATTGAAAACGAATTTCGGCTCAAAAAAATCAAACTTTTGATTCCTGTTCATGCCAAGATCCTCACACTGATAATGCTGGTTAGCCGAAAACGTCGAATAAAAACAATCTTTGATCTATAAAATATTGTAAATTTTTTTTGAGATTTAGAAAAAAAAATTAATGAGTTCAAGATTACATTGCAGGCACTGAAACAAGTCAAATTTAGTTTTTGATCATAGCGTTCGAAAAATATAGCATAAATACTGAAAAAAATACTTGGGAAAAATTCGAATTTCCAAAATTGTTTTTGGTCAAATACAATAAATTTTAATTGATTCAGAAGCAAACCGCTGACAAAATTTTGAATGCAATTAAAATTAAGTTTCTCCCATGTAAGGATCTCGAGATACGGCCTCCGTCGGTTACTCCCTTAAACATCGTCGTAAAAGGTCCATATCAGCGAAACCCACTCTCTTATAAAATATACATGTATTGTAACGGGCTAGGATGAAGCTTAGATTATGTACATGAGCGATTTATTATTGTTGCGCCACAAATCGTGTTTTTATTTTTTTTATAAAATTTTGTTATTTAGACTTAATTATTAAGTATGAGAAAAGGGTGTTTTTTTCTAAACGGACGGGTTTTGAGGTAAAATTGCTGACCTTGCGTTTAAACGGCCTGTCCCCTTAAAGAATTTGTATGTCATGTGTGTTTAAACGGACAGGTTTGCCTTTCAAACTGTCCGTTTAAACGCACTCTACTGAAGCTTTTTAATAGTTTTATACGTAAAACAAATATTGCGTAAGTTTAACAAAGTAAATTTGTTACAATTGTTATAAAACAGTTCAATGCCAGCTAACCACCACACCATGTGCCCGAGTGATTTGCTATTATGGCTAATACAGGGCTATTATGAAGGCATTGAATATATAAAGACCCTTGCTCCTTACATTTTATAGAATAATAACTGAAATTTAATCGACCACAGAAAGTTCTCTGTCCCAGATTTATGCAAGTTTTTGATATTTATTGTTTATGTTAAGCTCTTGACATTATCGTGTAATGATATAAAGGCGGGAAAGGGAAGCCAAACATTTTTTTTTCTATTATTGTCGCCAAAAGAGATCTCCGAAAATAAATGCCGGTCTGAAAAAATAGAAAGGTAAAATAAGAATAATTATATTTATTAATAATGGGAGGGAGAGTGCTTTACAAAAGGGCTCGCATCAACTGAACTTTATGATGCATTATTGTTAAGGGGGTAACCGATGAAGGCTTTAAGTTATACGCTATATCTTATAGCGTTTGAATTTTTATCTTTACGTGATATAAATTTTTTTTTGTATTCAAATGTTTCCTTGTGGTTGCTTACAAAAAATAAATTTTTGGTCAAATTTTTTTTCTACATCTCGGCAAATTTTTTAAAGTATTTTTCAGATTATTGATTTTCTTTCGTGATCTACTCATCGGGTTCGATTCTTTTTTTGCCCTTTTAATTTTTGTTGCTAATAAAGGGTTTAAATTAGTTTTTTTTCTTCAAAATTATTTTTTTTTAAATTACATTTTTGCCGAATTTTGAAGTTACCCAAACTTTTAGCGCGCAGTATTTAATAACCATAAGTTCTTCCTATATTGTTTCGTGACGCATGATTAAAAAAAGGCTTGATAAAAATATCGCATACACTCATTTTCAGTGCTTTTTATAAAATATCAAATTTCTGTTTCTATATAATATAATTCTAAAGTTTTCAAATTTGAAATATCCCACAAAAACCCTTAGAGAGAAATTTTGTCAAAGTTTTACCGTGTTACCCTTATCAGGAGGAACATGTTCGCACGCCTAGTCCATTATCAGGACTAATCATAAATTATTTTCACCCACATTTTCTACCAACGATATTAGTACCTCTCAATGCAAGAAAGAAGTTTTTTTGAGAGCAGAAACTTTATTAAATTGATATTTTAATGAAAAGTTTGATCAATATTAGAGTATTAATTGAAAATCTTAATAATTTATAGTATTACGAAACTCTTTGCATAACGTATAAAATCTAAAGTCAAAGTTTTAGACCGGATTCATAATCTCAAGAATCTAATTAAAATGGAATAATTTTAAAGACTCAAAAGGGAGTGGCCCAATCCCGTATTAAAATTAAAAATTCTCAATTGATTACCTTTTGACCTTTTAAGTAGCGTGCATCTTATTTTGGCTTAGTGTCCCTCGTGGGAAGCTACGTGAGAGAATGCCGCCGTTTCAGGGTTTATACTATTTAATACAAAACATTTTGTTTTTGCCAACGCTTTGCCTTTGGGGGTTACACCTACGACTTTAATCAAGTTTATTGTACATTCGTAATTTACGTTATAAGATGAGCTTAAAATGGGTGGAATAGCCTCCAGTGAAAAATAGAGAAAAATATTAATTTAATTTTTTGAAATTTTTTTTCTCATAATTTCAAGTTGATGAAATTATTGTATTGACAATTTTTAGCCGGTTGATCTCAATATTTTACGGCGAGAATCGTTCTGCCGTAGCATTAGTTCATAAATAACCTTAAAATTAATTATAAAAAAAGTCCCGGCCAGCTAAATTTGACATAAAGTTATAAATAGTTCAAACTCTAGGTCGAAGCACACAGTTAGGCCAACGTTTTGATTATGCGCATCAGAAGCCGGATTTTGGTGTTTTTCGTGGTACTAAACAGATTAATCGCTACCGCTTTAGCTTTCATTTTTGTTTTAAAATTAATGAGCTGGCTAATATTGTCAAACCATTAAACCACACTAAGTACAAAATTTTGTGAAATACTTTAATAGAAGTAATATTTATCAGAAAGTAAGTTGGTTATAATGCCAAAATCATTTTCCTACATTACGGTGCTAACTGGTCACCAACAAATTACAGTAAGTGAATTTAAACGGACAACCCGATAGGTCGGGGCCCAAATTTTGCCAACCGACTTGAAACGGACATCCCCGCAAGAGAAAAATTTTGAAATTGTCAAATTGATCTTAGAAAATAACGTTTATTTGCTAAAATTGTTAAATATAGAGAAGAAAATTTTACCAAGACTTTAAACGGACAGGGTGATAGTTTCTACCAGCCCGTTTAACTTCATATCACTGTACAAAAAGTGCATCTCCTTTTATGATTCACCAGATCGCTTCTTATAGAAACGCACTTTTTTGAAAAATTGTTTTCATGAAAAACATTGATTTCCATCAGAGCATATTAAATACAAAAATAAAATTTCAACTAAAAACTCTTATTTGTTTTTGTTAAAAACTCTTAGTTACAAATAAAAATGAAAAATCAATTTATTGGTCGTACCCTAAGCAGTGCTGATAATTAAATGCAGATTTCCTGATATGATTACAAATAGAAAAAATCTTAATCACATTTAATCTCTTCAAAATAACAAAAAACAGATAACAAACTTTTTATTTAGTCTCAGTATTTTTGACAGGTTCAACAGTGTCTAAAGCGCATTTGGATTAGATTTTTACCTCACTCGGTCAAATATCTATTTCGACCCATGTCCGCTTGAAGAGCATTTACAGTAAATATTGTTTAAAAAAGTGTATTTTGGGAGTTAAACTATTGATTTTAGCCGAATTTCAAAAAATAATATAGAAAAACATATACAGTACACCAGGAAAACCATAATATTTTGTTCTGAGAGTTAACTCCAAGAAAATTGAGCAAATAAAAATAAAATTTTTCGTAAAATTGAAAAAATAGCTGTTGAAATATATGCAATATATTTTCGATGACATTATGTCTAGGGCTATCCATACCACTTTAGTCATACGATTCCGGGATGGAATCACCTTAAGGGCCTCGGTGCATTTTGACAGATACGGATATCCGCGGATATGGGCTCTTGATGAAAAACTTTTTACTGGGTTTATATCGAAGATCCTGCCTAGTGTAATTTTTATGTCAATAACAACATAAAAACATAGACGATTGACATAAAAATTACACTAGGCAGGTTTTTCGATATATTCTTCTCAATATACCATCAAAATGATGTTTCATAATCCAGGCAACTTTTGTAACTACAGAATTTTCGAATTATTGCTTTTAAAAAAAAATTGAGTTTGAATTAAACTTTCCGAATTCGACAAATTATGAGAGTTGTTTCAAAGTTGTTTCAAATCAACGAAAAAAACTCTTCAATATGGCTACTTTAACTTTTCGCGTAGCTGAGCACATATTTTTTATATGATATTTGAAAAATCATATGACACTTTTTTGAGATTTTTGGTCGAAACTTTTTGGAAATATTTTGAAAATTTTCCTCATTTCTGGTTCAAATTTTTTCAAACTATTTTTCTGGAATCCTTAGCTGAAAATATTAGGAATGCCTACTTTCACTATATTTAAACATGTCTACGTTTTGTTTCTTCGCTCTTGTTTATACTCTGAATCATACTTTTTTAAATGAAAATACGGTTTGCGCGAAATGTACTTTAGCCCTCTTAAAGCAAAAATTAAAAAAAAATTATTTCACCGAGACTTGCCTAATTGGTAAGCCGACTCGTTCACCACGCAAAATTTAATAAATTTAACTCATGAAAATAAATATTTCTTTGGATGTTTTTTCGTCTTTTTTAGGAAATTTTCGATTTTGACGTAGAA